>VZUI01038004.1:0-130236 GCA_013401135.1 Cettia cetti | reverse complement strand
TGCCCCGGCGCGTCCCGGGCCGCGGGGCCCCGCGCGGGCGGGCGCTGGGCCGGGGGCAGCGGGGGCCGCGCCCGGGGAAGGGCACGGGCCCTTCTCCCCCGGTCCTTCCACGGGCGCTTCCCCCGGCCCTTCCCACCTCCCTTCCCCGATGCCTCCCCGGGTCCCCTACCCAGTCCCCTCCCCGGGCCCTGCCAGCGAGTCTTCCTCGGTCCCCTCCCCGGTCCCTTTCTCGGACCCCTCTCCGGCCCCTTCCCTGGGTCTGCTCCCCCGATCCACTCCCCGCTCTCTTCCCCGATTCTTTCCCGTGTCCCTTTCTCAGATTCTTTTCCCGGGACCCTTCCTGGCTGCCCTCCCCGGTCCCTTCTCGGGTCCCTTCTCTGATCCCCTCCCCGATCCCCTCCCCGGTGCCCCCGCCGCTCCTCGGCTGCCTCAGAACCGGCTCCGGTTTCAGGAGGGTTTAGTGTGGCCAGACGCGGAGGTTTTGTCTTTAACCACTTTTAGGTACTGTGCCAAATCCACAGGTATTAAGATGGGAGAGCTCCGGGGGGAGGCTCTGTGTGTACACAGGGGCTTGTAAAATACAAGACAGGGGTATAAAAGATGTTGTGTTGGAGGTCACAAGCTTGTTAAACCCGCGTCTGGCTCGAGGTTAAGACTTACGAGCTGTTTTGATGGGTTACATTAAATAAACTTGCTCAGGAAATCCTTTTAATGAGAGGTTCTTTAATTTTGGGTGATTCTTACAAATTTTTTTGACAAAAGGAAAATATTTGTTTAACGACGGCTAACTGGATCCGTGGTTCATGTCTCCCATAGACAGTCTGCCTGTTGGCTTTCCCATCAGAAAAGGCAAGAGCAAGAGAATCGGTTTAAGTACAGACAATACAGTGATGGACATTATTGGGATATGTATGGGATTCAGGGAAAAAAGCAGGATGTTCCTGTAAGACAGCCTCTTTTCCCAGCAGTAGGACAAGTCACATATTTCAAAAATAACCCAGTTTCTCCCTTCATACATGTTTTTATGTTTGAAACCTTAAAAGAGGCCAGTGACACTGTGTTACCTTGGGAGGGTCAGTCCCAGCTGCTGTGGGCAAACCTGCCCGTCTCCAACAGAGATGGAAAAGGCAGTTGACATATAGCACTAATAATAAATAAATACGTGTGCAACTGGAGTCCAGCAGTTCCTAATTTGAAAACACTATTATTACTGCCACAGCGCAGCCTGTGATTTGGTTATTTATTTAAATCATATTTGCTTTTTGGGGTTCAAGCGTGTTTATGTTCTAAACTCCCTAATCTTTGCTGTGTTGCAGCGTGGTAGGAAAATGAGTTCATGGATGGAGGAACAGGGGCACAGGACAGCGAAGCAAAGCCTGGGCTGGAACGTTTCCGTGTCATTTTCATGCTGCAAATACTTTATGAGGAGTTCTACAGACAATTCAGACCATCAGGGCCCTGATTTGAGAGGTTTTCAGCTGCTGTGGTGTTTGATTCTGTTTTCTGGGCATGGCTTGGTTCTGTTTTCTGGGCATGGTGAGGTCACGGAGCTCCACAGTGGGGATGGAAAACAACGCGGGGCCGGCACCGGCCTGGCTGGGGGGGAAATGCACCACCGAGAGTTGCATAAGCAAACAAGTTGTTCCCTGAGCAACGGCTCTGATGGAGGCAGCTTTCTTGGAGATCTGTACCCTGTGTTCCCACAGACAGCCCCCGAGGTAGCTCTGCTCTCCAGGGACAATATTCCTCCCCCCATCCGTGGTTTTCCTTGTGCCCCGTAAATTTCTCTCCCCTTTGGTGCCTTTAGGCAGCGTTGGGGAAGAGTTGGGGGCAAGCAGCAGGTGGTTCAGGAGACAAACAGAGTGGATGGTAAAGTTCACGTTTGCATCCAGATTATGAGTTTTTCCTCCTCAATACATCCCATTTTCCTGAATATTTTAGGAATACTTCATGTGAGAGCACTCTTCCTCTCTTACATGTGGTTAAAGGTAGTTGCTGAGTTCAGGAATTACTGACAGGAGTGGAAGGAAGGGTTAAGGAAAGAAGGTCTGACCTGTGCATTAAATGAAGATCCATATAACTTTTTTGGGAAGAAAGACAGGTTTGTGTATTTTTTTTTTTTTAATCACAGTGTAAACATAATGCAACTTGAAATAAATCTCACACATGACTCATGCCTGTCAGTTCATTAGCTCTGGTATTTGGGGTGGGATTTACCTCACCTGGTTTTAGGCATCTGCTAATGGAGCAGCTTACTTTGGGCTCCTTTTCTGGTTAATAGAAAACTGATCAGTGCAGTCATGGGAGTCTAGAGTGCTCTTCCTCCCCTTCTAAACTCTTCCGCTAAATTTGGGAGCTTCACATGTGCTCCAGTACCTGCTGCTGATGTGGGAGTTGGGAATGCAGTTGAGAGATCTCTACCTAAGTCATCCTGTGGGACAAATTTCACTGTGTATTGCTGTAGTAACACACTTATAAAATAGGTTGCTCCTTAGTTAGTATCATATCTGGCTGATACAGATATTTTTGTGCTCGTAAACTCATTAAGAAACTGTTCCCTTGTTCCACCTCGAGCCTGTGTTAATTTTTTTATGTTGAGAGACTCGGTCTAGAATGAAATTTTGCTCCTGGGAGAATAAAGTAGGAAAAGTGAGTGCAGAAGGGCAGGGCTGTACCAAACCCAGGCCCTAGCGTGTCCTGCCCCTTTTTTGGGGAACAGGCAGCACAGTGGCTGTCTCTGAAGAGTGTAACACCCCAGAGCTTCCTGGAGGTCAGTTTTGGGGTGACTGCCTTGTGGAATACCTGTGATGTTGATATGGGCAAGGTGAAGAACCTGTTCCTGCTGCCTTGGGAGCAGGGAGGCTCCTCAGGTGTGTCGGCAGCAGCAGGACCCGGCCGTGACTCCGCGTGGCCCCGGTGCTCCTGGGGTGCTGTTCCCCCAGAGCTGCTGATCTCTGCATGGAAACGGGGCAGGACCAGTCCTGTCTGCTCTCTGGGTTTGGAATCAAATCCGGGGAGCATAAACACAGCCCAAACCAGGCTTTAAAGGCCAGACTTGGAGGGGTTTGCCCTGGAGCGGTGAGAGGTGATGGGCACCTGAGATGTTCCCTGAGGGGCTGGGGATTTATAGGGGCTCATTTCAGAGTCCATATCCAGTTTGCTCAGTTTGAGGTATCTGAGGTGCAGAACTGAAGCTTAAAAATCCATATTTCACAATTAGATGGTTTTTATGTTTATTAAACAATGGCTGCAGTTGGTAGAAGCTGTCGCACAGTCCTTCCCTCTAACCTGTTACCAGGATGTTTTCTTGTCTCAGCAGTTATCCCAAGAAACACCCAAAAATCCTTTTCCCAGTTCCTAAAGCCACTTCTGAAAATCAGCCTTATGTAGAGTTGCAATGCTTTTGACCAAACCCAAGCAAGTGTAATTTTTCTACAATAATTAGTTTGTTCAGTAGGCAACAAACACTACAAAAAAAGCAGAATTAACTAATAGTTACCTCAAATGGTTTGCAATCCTTCTCTGCCAGATTATGCTGGTCTTGACTGTTGAAGGCCAGAGGTCTGAAGCAGTGAATCATTAAGGTTTGGTATCCACATGATTTACTATAAACAAGGTTTAAGTTCCAGCTATTCCCCTGGTTAGACTCTATCTTGAAAACTTAACCTCTGGCATCAGATCTGGTTTCTTCATTCAGGGCCTGAAGGTTGTTACCAAACCAGTTTGTCCAAGAGGCTTTGGCATCTTGGGATTTGTTTGTTTGTTTGTTTTTTGAAAAGCGTGGCTTCAGCCTGGTTTTCTGGGGGGGGGGGGGGGGGGGGCTGATGGAACATGTCTAGGATGATATAGTAGTTCTTTGAGTGAGTAGCGTGGTAGCAGGGATGGAGCAGAGCTTCCTCTGGCAGCTCAGAGCTGTGCTGCTGTTTCTGCTGAAATTTAGGAATTTATGTGTAGTGGAGGTTTTGCCAGTAGTTTGCACAGGAGCAGCTTTGGGCCTACTACTGGAGAATCAATTTGTGATTTTTTTATTTCCCTGAAAGCTGATTTATGTGTTTTTTGAAACCAGGTTGTCTGTGTTATAATTGATGGCTCAACTTTGCTCTCCTTTTTCTGGGATCAAACCTGCCTTGTCTTCCTACTGAATGGTTGATTAATTCCCCTGTCCCTGCAGAAGAAATACTATTGAGAAAAGCTATGGAAAAGCACTTATTACTTTGCTTAAAACTGCTTCTTGTTGTCTTGGTAACAATAAATTTATGGGGTGACTTAAGCTGCTACTGCATGAACAGGAGATATAAACTGCTGAAAATTCAAAGGCATGAAAGGATGGAGAAACCTCCAACTAAAAAGCCCATTTTATTTCAGATGTTCTTAATTCCTTATTATTCTCTTTGATCTTTGAGGTGTTAAAAAGAAGGAGCTTAGATACCAATTATCACTTAAAAATGAAATTGAAGTAGAACCTGAAAAATAATTAAGTGTGATTTTTCTCTAAATGTGGGGAAAAGCAGCTGATGAACCATGGGTGTTGTACTTCCAGCTCTGGTAGATTTATATTTTTAACTATTCAAAAGCTTCTCTCATCTCTTTTAAAATTCACCTTTAGCTAACCTCTGTTCCTTGACACATCTTTTCAAAATATTTGGAGTTGTTAGCCTTTGGTCACCTTTTCTGCAGCCTCCAGTGGGGAATCTGTGTCAGGATGTGGAGAGCTGGAAGCGAGGGAGGTTTGTGCCCCGTGGGGGTGTTTAGATGGTTGCATTTATGTGGAGGGTGGAAGATCTTTGAGCAGCTTTTGGGCTGTTTGGACCAGCAGCAGCATGGCTCATGGTAGAGGTGGTCTCCAGAAGCTTGAAAGGTTGAGGAGCAGAGTAATTTAACTGGTTTTGAGTGTTTAAGGAAAGAGCTGTGAACTCCAGGGCTGTGGTGACCAGGAGTGCCAGGACACAGGGAATGGCTTCCCACTGCCAGAGGGCAGGGCTGGATGGGATATTGGAGGGAATTGTTCCTTGTGAGGGTGGGCAGGCCCTGGAATGGATTTTCTAGAGAAGCTGTGGCTGCCCCTGGATCCCTGGCAGTGCCCAAGGCCAGGCTGGGCAGGGCTTGGAGCAACCTGGGGTAGTGGAAGGTGTCCCTGCCATGGCAGGGGTGGCACTGGGTGAGCTTTAAGGTCCTTTCCAACCAAACCATTCTGGGATTCAGATCATCCTCTCTGAATCCCTGCTGGCTGTGGATCTGTTCCTCTGCCAGACCAGGACCATGAATTTCCTCAGTGCTGGGCATCCACCCTGGGGCCCTGGTGTGATGCAGCAGCTGCCCACCCGGGGTAGCTCCTCCAGACCAAGCTCCTTAGCCCTGTTCCTGCACGAAAGGAAGTTTTCCACAGCCTGGAAATGCAGCCACAGCGCTCACAGGGCTTTGTCCTGACTGTACCTAACTGCAGATCCTTCCACCCCTGCTCAAGGTGCCCTGTGCAGGGAGAGTGTGGGAGCAGGGCCCCTGGTGACTCACCTCATTCTGCCCAAAATGATGAAAGACAGAGGCAATTGTGTTCAGGGTATTCATGCATCTCGTGGCCTTCAGCCACAGCAATAGCCTGGAGCTCTGATTCTCAGAAGTAATTCCTGGTCTGTATTTTTTGACCTTTCCTTTTCCTTAAGGTCAGCTGTCCATTCCAGCAGGCAGTAGGTTATCCTGTGGTGCAGCAGCTGGTGGTGGGTACCACCCCAGCATTGCCTGTGCACCCCACAATAATGAGAACCAAGAATAAATAAGAACTAAGATGTTGCATTTTGAATTTATCTGGTAATTTTAGCTGCACTGGTGACTTACAGGTTGAATTCAGTCTTTCATTTTCTTACGTGTCCTTCTCTTACTTCTCCTTTCACTGCCCTGACCTGCCACACGCTTGCTTCTTTGGAAATTCCAATGTTATTTATTGCAAATAAATACCCAGAGCATTTAAGATGAATCTGTTGCTCTCCCAGGTTTTTTAGCCCAGGTTGGGAAGTGCAGCAGTACAGTTTGGGGCTGAGAGGTTGCTGCTGGCTGGTCATCAGGTTCCTTTTCCCACTTTTTCCAAGTACATCCTTAATCCTTGAGGCACCGTGTGCATTGGCTTTTTTCTTCCAGAAAGCAATTTATGAAACGACTTGGATATAGTGCCAAAAAATCCCATTGGGCAATAGCATTGCTTCAAATCCCATATTAGTATTGCCAATTTTTTTTTTCTTACAGTCAGTGGAGCAAATTTTTGAATAATCATTAAGATATTTGCATAGAATTTGGTTTTAACCCCTACAGCAATGGTCTGTGTTGAACCATGAGGAGTCAGATAATCCTAACTATGAAGTATTTGTGTCCACATCAGTTTTGTAAGGCTGGGTGATCCTTTGGAGCTGTGATGTGGTGGTTTTATGGTTGGTGAACTTTACATATAGTGACAAAAAGAGGAAAGAGCCTGTGTTTTTTGTTCTTAAGTGGGGAGGGAAGACGCTGGCCCAACTGTAGACAAAAGAGAGAAACCTTTGAGTGGATGCAGTCTTCAAAAAGGAAAAGTTCAGGAAGAATCCACCTGGATTTGAACATTAGGGTCTGGCTGATGTTTCTATGAAGTTGGTTTCAAAAGGGTTGTCACAGGGAATTTTGTTCTGCTGTAGAGGCATGGGGCTGCAAATTACCTTCTTGCTTTCTTACCTGTGCTTAGAGTTAAAATATATTTCCCTATTCAAACTTCTTTGTTTTGCTGGATTCCTAATTTACCTCCTAATTTATGCTTCATGTATTTGTTCACTTTGCCAGTTCTTTGGTTACTGGTTCTATGAAATAAACTGCCCAGATAGTCAAGACAGGGAGATTTGCACCCTTGAGAAAATAATAACAAAAAAAGCCCCAACACCTCATCTGAAAAGAATGCTCAGGGCAAAAATTACTAATGTAGTAAATTACTCCTGTCAGCAGAGTCTGGGCAGGAGCGTGGGCTGTGCTCCTGTGCATTTCCAGGTTTTTCTGCTCCCTTCCCAAGCACCACCATCTCTGGCCATTATTCTTTTCCTATCTTCCTCTCCCTGCAACCATTCTAAATGACTCCCTCTAATCCCCTGGCATTAATTGCACAATCTGAGACGAGGTAGGTGTGTTGCTGGCAGCTACCTAAAGAAAACAGCCCAGACATCTCTTCGCTTTGTGAGCGCCAAGTGATGTCCCAGGACTGGTGTTACCACTGCAGTCGTGATAGAGGCAACAGGCAGGGACTCAAGATGGCAGAAAAAAATGATGAAATACTCTTGTTTTGTAACCATATACCAGGGAATGTTCCCCACAGTGTATTTCTTAACACTTGAAGCCTGCCTTGCTGAGAGGGCCACGTGTCCCGAGCAGAGCTCGGTGCGGTTGGACAAAACCGAGCGTTTAGAAAACTACAACAATTAACTTCTGTTAAATAAATAAATTCTCCTTTGCCTCCCAGTTTGCAGGAGCATGGACATCCGCAACAACCTGACCCGACTGAACATGCTGGAGAACTGCACCGTGATCGAGGGCCACTTGCAGATCCTGCTGATGTTCAAAACCAAGCCCGAAGATTTCCGCGAGCTCAGCTTCCCCAAGCTGACCATGATCACAGACTACCTGCTGCTGTTCCGTGTGTACGGCCTGGAGAGCTTGAAGGGCCTCTTCCCCAACCTCACTGTGATCCGAGGGACTCACCTGTTCTTCAACTACGCCCTGGTGATCTTTGAGATGGTTCACCTGAAGGAGATCGGCCTCTACAACCTGATGAACATCACCCGGGGCGCCGTGCGCATCGAGAAGAACAACGAGCTCTGCTACCTGTCCACCATCGACTGGTCCAGGATTTTGGATTCTGTAGAAGACAATTACATCGTGGCCAACAAGGATGACAAGGAAGAGTGTGGAGATGTGTGCCCAGGCACCGTGAAAGGGAAGAGCAACTGTCCCCCCACGGTGATAAACGGGATTTTCATCGAGCGCTGCTGGACACACGATCGCTGCCAGAGAGGTGAGTGCACAGTGAGGCATCTCAGCTGGGGCATTGCTGTCAAATTTTGACCTGTCAGGACCTGTGAGGCCCTGGCACAGGGTGCCCAGAGCAGCTGTGGCTGCTCCTGGATCCCTGGAAGTGTCCAAGGTCAGGTTGGACAGGGCTTGGAGCAGCCTGGGACAGTGGGAAGTGTCCCTGCCCTGGTGGGGGGGGCACTGGGTGAGCTTTGAGGTCCCTTCCCTTCCCATCCCACTCTGGGATTCTTGGAGGCCTGATAGATGCCTACCTGTAAGCACAGATTCCTAAAAGCAGGGCTGAAAATTGACATTAGAAGATGAAGAAAAAACTTTTGGGATGGGTTTGAGCAGTTCTTTCAGCTGTGTTTATAAGGCATCCAGAATTCTGTGTTTGGTTCTTCTGCAGAGTCAGGAACTGCCCAGAGCTCACCATTTCAATGGGCTGTGAGTGTCTGGTGTAACAGTTGGTTCTCTGAATGTCTTGGGGTTTGGGTAGGGAATGAAAGTCCAGACTGACTGAGAGGCTGCAGCTGGTGGAAGCACAACAGTGGGGAAAAATTTCAACAGAATAAACCCCATTCTGGAAAGGTGCAATTCCATCTTTACCAAAACCTTCCTGCCATAAAAAGGTGTAAGATCTGGGGATGAGTGAGCAGCATTTGCACAGAGAAGAAGCTGGGAGCCAAGTCAGACCTGAAGGGGAAGAGAGAAGGAGAAGAGAGGACCTGGGTGGGGTAGAGGGTGAAGTAACAGGGCTTTGAGCCTGATGCTTTGGTTCAGGCTGGGTTTTTTTGTGTTCAAAAAGCTCACTGCTGTTGCCACCCCAGTCCTCAAATGTATTAGAGTTGCTTTTAATTTCATACAGATTTGTTTTTTTCCAAACTTGGAACCGACCTTAAGCTTAGCTTTAATTATATATTGGCTTTGATTTATGTTAAATCTGACTTGACAGGGAGCAAAGTGAATTGAGGTGAGAGTGACACATTTAGGGTTGTCTGCCTTTCTGGAGGTCGTGCATCCAAACGAACCAGTGTGTCCTGAGACGAAATTAGGAAACTTGTGGGCTGGAGAGAAATTCTTGCCAAGCTTTAAAGGGCAGCTCTGAGTGCTAAGTGCCAAATTTGAGGAGGAATTCCTACCAGTATGCACAAACTAATGCAATTAATGTGGTTTCCCCTCTGCTACTCCTCACCCCAAAATCGTCCAGCTTCCTTTTAAAGAAAGTGGTTATTTTTTGTGGCCAGAATAACAGGGTATGAGCAAGAAGATGCAAGTGTGTACGTGTGTTCCTTTTTTAAAATGAAAAATAAGATTGTAAAGCATTTTATTTATAAACTTTCAGGTATGCAGTTACATCAGCACTGAAACCTGGTTTCTTATGCATTTCATGTGCTGTGTTTTCTGCTGTTTAATAAGGTTGAAGGTCTAATTCGCACTTTTTTAGTGCCTAGACCATAATGTCCCAAAATTCCTGTGAATTTTTTGGGGCTGTGTTGCAGCAGACTGGAATGGTTGGTTTTCTTGCCTTTAGAAAACTGCCTATTTCCATGAAACCTGGAGAAATTTAATATTTTAATGATAATATTTTACCATTGGGACAGAAATCTGAGCTCCTGAGCCTCTGGTACAGGAGTTTGTTGGAGGACACCTGTCCAGTACCTGCCTCAGCTCAGTCACCGTGTCCGTTTGACCCAAAAATTTGAGATTTTAATCAGAAAATGGTTTCTAAATGCACTGTTCACAGATGCTCTGGTTTTATGTGTCCCTTGCAGAAGGAACAGTGGGGAAGCCATGCTCCTGCATATTTGGGCAGTGACTGGAATGCACTTCCCAAACCACTTAACAAGCCGAGCTTATCTTTGTTTGGAACGTTCAGATTTGGACTTTAGTTTTTTGGTAGCTGCTGTTTTGCACTGGCTGGGATCTGTATGATCCTGTGCCTTGTGACACCTGCCCCTGTGCTTCTGCAGTTGTTTTGACAGCCTGAGAGGTTTTTTAGACCTTTTTTTGTCTGTTTGTGAGCAGGCTTTAGACTCTGAGCACATGCCGATGGTGGAGATTAAGTGACATTTATTTAGCGAACCTGCCGGTGCAATCGCTGCCTCCTCTGTTCTCCTGCCAGCCCTAATGTATCCTTAGCATGTGTAATTGTTTTGTCAAGATTATTAAAAGCTTGTGTGAATTGTATTTTGGCTTTCCTTAGCCTGAAGAGCCTCTCAGCAGCTCCCAGTACCCGGGGTATTAATGTCATGAAATCTTTCCCTCTGTGTTTCTGCAGCTTATCTGGGAATCTTCAGCAGCTAATGCAGTGCTGGTCTCCTGGCTCTCTGGATTTAGGTGTATTCTCTTTTATTTTTTCTCTTTATCTTCTAACCAGAATGAAATGTAGCAATTTCGGTATCATTTTCATGGGGAAGTTTGGTTTTGTGTGGAGTTTTTAACCTAGGTTATTTGTACCCCTGGTTTGTTTAATGAAACTTGGTGTAGAATCTCCTGGTTCTGTTTTTTTTAAATTTTTTTTTCATCTCTGGATGGGAAGTTGTTGCTCTCTAAACTGGGACTGGGAAAAACCCTTAAAAGATATGTAAATATTGATTGTTTTGATTTTACAGAGTGGGTGTCAATTGTCAGAGACAAGTCCCAAGCTGACCGGCTTTTCCAGCCTGCTGAGCTTGGAGTCTCTAGAAAATATTAGGAGATGGGCAAGAAATTTGGGAGAGCACCTATGGGAAGGCTGGGAGATGCCACAGACAATGAACTCCCTGACAGAAGGGGACAGACAGGTCTCTTCTTCTCTTCAATCTCCCATCTAAACCAGGAGAGGTTTATATGGGAGAGTGGGGGAAACTTCTCCATGGAAAAGGTTGTGAAGCGTTGGAAATGTTGGTGTCACCATCCCTGGGGGCGCTCAAAGGCAGTGAGGATGTGGCACCTGGGGACAGGGGTTAGGGATGAACACAGTGCTGGTGCTGATGGTTGGACTTGATCTTAAAGGTCTTTTCCAGCCTTAAGGACTCTGTGATTCTCTGAAAGGTCCTGTGTGTGTGGTAAGAGGCAAAGTTGGGGCTGGAGTGGGGTCCTGGTGTCCCCGATCCCTTCCACATCACTCCCTGCCCTTCCTCTGCCAGCTCTCTGTGGTTGCTCCATGTTATCCCTCTTTTATTTAATTGTTCCTTTATTTAATCAGGACAAATATCCCAGTTGACTCCAAAACTAACTTTTCAGTTATAGCATGGAATTATCTCCAAGGCACACATCCAAGCCTCTGAATCATCCCCGTAGCTACAATTCCAGCCTGGAATTTTATTTTTTTTTTCAGTTGGTGATAATGTGTTCAGGACAACAAAGTAAAGGATCTTCTTACAGACACTGGAGCAAAGGTTGGGCATGAAACCAGTGGGGAGGAACTGAAATCATTTGTAGGCAGCTGCACCCTTGGAAAAACCAGTATTGAGGGCTCTGTCTCTGAGAGCAGGGATGTGTAGGTGGATGCACCATGGATTGAGATCCGTCAGGATGTGCTTCCTCAGAGTTTTCCTTTTTTTTTTTTTCTCCTAAATCACTCATGTTGGTGTGAAAACCAAGTCGGTTCAGTTAAGGCCAGCTCATGTTATATTTTGGGTAGGCAGGGAGGGAAATGTGTAGTCTGTTTGGAATTTGGGTCTAGCCTGATGCTGTTTATGGCAGCCAAGTGCTGTTCCTGTTCTGGGGGTTTTGTACCTCTTCACTGACATTTTTAACAGGGTTTTTTTTCTCACATACACAGTTATTTTATTGCCATCAAAACGTACTTCTTGGTCCTGCACTGCAGAGAGCGTCTTTGCTGAAGAATGCAGACAACAAAAATGCTGCAAATGCCACGTCCTAGACCTCGGTCTGGATCTGCCAAACATGATTTTCATATTTCACATTTTTTCCGCGTCTTTTTTTTTTTTTTTTCTATACGTCTGTCACTCCTCTTGCGGAAGGAACAATTCCCTCTGAAATAGGATTTCCTGCCAATTCCCCCCGCAGTCAGGCTGCTCTGTCCATGCAGAACTTGGAGCAGTCTGATGGGTTTGACAGCCTAATTACCAAGGCGGGTTCAGCCTTTTATTGCACGTCGGGTCATGTGCAAGTGGAGTAAGGCAATAGGAAGGAAAAGTGGAATGGCCAAAGAAAAGTTACCAGCAAAATTATCTGCAATATCAGTCCCTTGGTGAACACTGAAGGGCCACATTCCTGGAATATAAGGATGGATATCTGAAATAGTTTTTACAGGGCCAAGTAGTGATAGGAAAAGGGGGAATGGTTTTAAACTAAAAGAGGAAATATTTAGGCCAGATGTTAGGGAGAAATTCTCTACTCTGAGGGTGGGGAGGCCCTGGCACAGGGTGCCCAGGGCAGCTGTGGCTGCCCCTGGATCCCTGGCAGTGCCCAAGGCCAGGCTGGACAGGGCTTGGAGCAGCCTGGGACAGTGGAAGGTGTCCCTGTCCATGTCAAGTGTGGCACTAGATGAGCTTTAAGGTCCTTTCCAACCAAACCATCCTGAGATGAATTCTATAATTCTGAGAAATACAGGCTTCATTCCTTAGGAGGTAAGATAAGATAGAATTCAAGTTCCCTTGTTCATCCTGAATGAAACCTTTGTAGGGATCTGTTATCCTCTTGATCTTGGGGCTTCTTGCTACCAGGAAATTTGAGTTACTATGATTGTGGACCATTTCAGGTCTGTCAGTAGGCTCTTTTTTTCCATCTATTATCTTGTTTTTTATGATAAAAACAAAAGTTGTTTCCCCAATAGTGCAATTTAGAATTTGTGGCAAAACTGACTTTGTGGATAGTAGGTGAATCAATTTGTGTCCGTTGAAGAGGACATAAAGCAGCAGATGGAAAGGATGACAGTCTGGAATAATTGACATGCAAAGAGCTGCTAAAGAAAGGTTCTGTGCAGAAGTATTAATGTTTTTCCTGGTTTTGGTGGGATTTTTGGAGCTATCCTGTGCAGAGCCAGGAGCTGGACTCGCTGATCCTTGTGGGTCCCTTCCAAATCAGGACATTCTGTGATTTATTTTTTTTCTTATCATGTTGGGAAACAGGTCTAGAGACAAAGGGATACAACAGGATCTCTCTTCAATTTCCATGTGATTTATCTGGGGGAAATTCTGGGACAGATAAGGGACAGGTAAGGAGCTGAGGAGTTGCTTTGTTCCCAAGTACAAGCAGCACAACAAAGCCCTGAGAAAAACACTGCTCAGCCTGAAATGTCTTTCAACTGCTGTGAAACGGCAGCGAGCGCTCTCAGAGACCAGTGCCAGCAGAAATTCTGCAACTCTGAACATCTTCAAGGCAGGTTTGAATAACAAAGTTCAGAGGTGTGTGTGGGAAAAGCTTTGTGATGTTTACTTAGGTAGAAATATTACTTAGCAACAGCTTCCTGTAATTTTTATGTGCTGAGAATTTCTGTAACCATGAGCTTGGTTTTATTACCTTTGTATGGGAAAGGGGTCTCAAAGCACTGAGCAGACTCAGCCAACCTCAAGGGCAAAGATATTTTTAAAGCTTCAAACACAAAGGAAATTTTTCCAGTTGCTACTACATGAAGTGGAAGTGCTCCTTTTATTCAGAGATCTGATAAGGGCTGCCTTTTTTTCTTTTGCCTTGCTCTGACAAATGCCAGATGGAAGCTGACACCGGATAATCTCACTGGGGTGTCTGTGCTGACCCTGCCAAGCTACAGCTTTATTGAGGGCCCATAGCTGGGGCAGTGGTGACACTTTGCCAATGCTGAGACATCCTAAACTAATTCACTTGAGCTTATTAAGAGTAGTTAAGAGATTTATGGTGCTTGGGGTTGTGATACAGCCCAGAATTGGAGGAGAAGGGGTGGAAGCAATCTCTTCTTACAAATGACTGTTTAAGGATATGCTCCTTTGGAAACACCAAACAAAACTGGGGAAGAAGCATCTGGAGTAGCTTTTCTCCACTGAGCTGGAGAGATGCAAGGCTGTAGGATTTCAATACAAAGGGTCTCAACTTGCTGAGAAATCCTCTCAAGTGCAGCTGAGCTGATGTTTCATCAGGTTCTTCACTGCTGCACCTTTACTTAAATTTTGGGGTTGGGAAGTGAGGGTTTTCTGCTCCTGCCCCAATTCCCAACCAGCACTTCAGAAGCAACTGTACGACCCACGTCATCTCTAGAAATGTAAATAGACAGTAAACACAGAGAATTCCTCCCCATAGTTAAGAGAGCTGAATTCCTGTACAAAAATCTTGTCAAGGCAGAGGTTTTTGACGAGTTAAAAGGAGGATGAGTTAAAAGGAGAACAAGGTATTTTGCTGCTGATACAGTAAAAACCGGGAAAGTTTTTGCCTTGTTTGGTTCAAGCTGCTGTTTTAATTCTTTCACCCCTAGCCTTTCCCCAAAACACTTGTAATTTGGGTCGGTGTCTGGGCCCTTGGGGAGGCTGAGAGGAGTTCAGTGCCTTACGTGCAGTGGTTCAGCACTGAGGATACTCGAGGTGTTCTTAAATCTCTGACCCTCAGCACTGATGTTGGCTCCTTGGGAGCTCCAGGGGTGCTTCAGGCAGAACTTTTTCCCCTTCAAGAACAGTTCCAAGTTACCTTTTTGTGCTTAAACAAGGGAACCTGGATTACCCCTTGTTAGATAAAAATCAGGAGACCTGGCAGACACATTCTTGGGAAAATGCTGCTGTCTGGGTGTGCAAGGAGGAAGTCAGAGAATGTAAAAAATAAGAATAATAATAGTGAGTGGCAGAGTTAACATGTGTTGGTAATGCATGAATGGGAGAGCAGGAAATGGTTCACCTGGCATGATGTGTTTGCTCAGGGAGGAGGAGATGTGTTTCATTCAGAGCAAATCCTGCTGGATGTTCAGGGTGCTTCGGTGCTGTAAGCAAGGATGGAAATAGCCAGCTTGTGTTTTCTGTATGTTTTCTTCTCTTTACACCAGCTTCATGAAGGCAGGGCAACAAAATGCTGCATTTTAAATCTTTTAATTTATTGTAAGAGTATTCTAAATTGAGTGAAATTCCAATGCCCCTTCCCAGATTTAGGTAAGATGAACAGAATAAATGTAAGCTGTGTGATGGGATGACAGTCTCTGATTTTACAGGGAAGGGACTGGAAATCTTTGTTGTTCAAGGCTGTGAAGGGATTGTGAACTGTTGGGTCTGTACAAAGAAGTGCATTCAGAGTGTGTGAGCAGACCAACTGAAATATGTCACTTGGCAAAGCTCTCTGAAACATCTTTCCCTATCAGGAATTGGATTTGACAGGGATTGCATCTGCAAATAATTGCTGTGCTTTAAAAAAATCCCAACAAAACACGAAAACCCCAAAACAGAACACAAAAAAAGGTCAAAAGTCCCCAGGTGTGACCAGCGCAACGATTTTTTCTAACTGAAAGGTTGAGGATTTCAGGACCTTTTGATTAATTACAGAGCTGGGGAATAACCAGCCGTGTCCTGGAGGAAGCAACACTCACCCTCCTCTCAGCTTGTAACAATAGCTGGGTACAAGTTCAATGATTAGGCTTCCCAATTATATCCTATAATTGTCTGCAAATTCCCATTGAGGGATGTGAATGAACTTGCTGGGATGTTTATGCTGCTTAATTAAGGCTGTTGGTTAGGTGGGAAAGAAAAAAAAAACAACATTGGGTCAGGGGAAGTTGTGGGGGTCCTGGCTGGGATTGCCTGTGTGGGATGAGCCTGTAGTTATTCCAGTTCCTGCTTTGGCCCCAGTTTTTGTCTGGTATTGCATAATTTGAGATATGGATCCCAGCCACTGCCTTGCCTTTATCTCAGTTTTTTAGATGAGGGTACTGGGGGGCACGGGCTGACGTCGCTGCAGGTTGTCAGTCTGGCTTTTCTTTTGGCTTGTGACATGTAAAACAAACAGAGAATTAACTTTGGCTCTGTGCAGTGCTTAAATGCTGGCTGAGTGCTTTAATGGCTTTGTGTGAAGAGTCTGGATACCTTGTGAATCTGGGTTTAAACTGAAAAAGCAGGGCAGGACACTCCGCACCTGTTCTTGTCCAGAAAGTTTTATAATTGGAATTGGGTGCTCTGCACTAAGAAGGAGCTTCTGTACTCCCGGCAGGAATTCCTTAATTTGAGATTGTGTTTATTTCCCTGCCTTCTGAGCACCTTGAGGGGTGAAAGCTCTGAGGAAGATGATGTTTTGAAGGAACTCCACCAAAGGGTTGCAAAGAAAGTCCAGTTAGAATAGCTTTCATCAGAATGGTGGGATTAATTCTCTTCAGAATGCTTCTAAAGGACTCAGGGTATGTGTGGTTTTGGTGCACTCCGGAGAGAGAAATGTGATTTTAATCTTGTGTATCAGGTCAGAGGTGTCTTTTTCCAAGGATGCCAAGAACTACTGCTCCATTGGAATTGTAACTCGGGCAGTTTCAGCTTTTGCAGAGCTCAGCTCCCACACTGCAGTTGCTGATGCACTGGCAGGTGCTGGATGTGTGAACTGTCAGGAACTGTGTCCCTTCTCAGGAATTATGCCTCATTCATAGGCATAAGAGGGTGGCAGGTATTTAGCAAGATTGGTCTGATGAGGAGTGTATAACTTGTAAGGTCTTTTTAGTCTGTTTTCAGTGCAATTTGGAATCTTCTGGAGCTGCACACATCGAACTCTGGTCACTTAGGGCTCCCACAGTGCTGGTGTGTGGCCACACTGGAATTTCAGGGCCCTGGTGTGATGAGCTGAGCCTGAGCTCAGCTTACAGCACAAGACTGATGGTTTTTAAGTCAAAGTTAAGGGAACTTAGGGAGCAGGTTTGTCAGAGATCAGAGAAAACACCTGTGAGCTGAGCAGCGAAGTCTGCAGCTCTGCCTTTCTGCTCCCTCGTGCTCCTCTCAGCTCACTTTGGTCTGACCCCTGGGCACAATTCCTCATTTTAGTGGTTTTTAAAATGTGAATTGTCTGGGGCAGGGAGGGAGGAGGTTGGTCCCAGTGCGTTCATCAAAACAAAGCTTGTTGGGCTGTAGGGTGTGAGGAAGGGAGGGTTCATAGGGCAAGGGAGCAGGCAGGTTTGGAGTTGTGTAGCTGTAATTTCCAGCCAAATTTTTGATGTTTTTCTTTGGTTTTGTAGCTGTGGGAGTTGAATTATGCTGAGAACACGCAGCATTATTGCACTGTAAGGCTCTAACCTCATGAGCAGGAGTCCCAGGGCAGGAGCTTGGGCTCTCCACAGTCCAGAGGTGCAGGAGCAGATGCTCCTGCCCTGTCCAGAGGAAGGAGTTGGGTGCTGGGATGTGATGTTCTCACATGGCACTTTGCTGACACAAAATGGGGCTGTTTGCAGCCTGATTTTCCCCCATGGATGTGAAGAGCCCAAGTCTGACACTGGCTGTTCCAGGGATGGATTATTTGGGGTCTGTGGCAGAGCTGCTGAACTTGGCAGTGTTGCATCCAATAACGTGAGTGAGACGCCGTCAGCTTCTGAGTTGTTTGCTCTGAAATAACTGCAGTGACTGGGAGATCACTCAGCAACCTGCAGCAAAAAATCAAGTTCCAGCTATATTGCACTGACCTGGGCACTGGGAAATCCCTCACACAGAGGCTCCAGACAAACTCTGTCGTATCAGCAGTGTTTTATGATTGATAAAGTACATAAAGAGTGTTTGCACTTGAAGGTGGGCTTGATTAGAAAATCTCAGGAATTGTGCAGGAAGCCTTATCCCTGTGTGTTGGTGTCCCAGGGGTAAGGCATGTGCAATTCCACAGACATCACAGGATAACAAAGCATTTTTCTGTTTCCATTTTCAACTTCATTAAGCACATCCATGTTGCGTTACAACACTGCAAGGATTTTAATAGTTCATGAGCAATGAAAGGGTTCATTAAAATTTGAGTATCAGACAAATGTTCTTCTTGTCTTTTTTGCAAAGACAATCCAATTATATTCTCTGGGTAGTGCAAACATAGAGCAGTGATTTAATAAAATGAACAGAACTTTTTTTGTGGTCTTCGGTCTTATCTGAATGTCGTCTTTCTGAAGTCAGGCTGATCACACTGATGTGTTTACACAGCTTCAGTTCGGGATGGAGGAGTCCAAGAGCTCCCTCTAAGTACCCCTCAAAAGCTCCCAAAAGCCAGAGAGGAAATGGAGCTCCTCAGTGTGATGTCTGAGTGTCTGAAAGTCTCGCCCAGTGGAGCCTTAACAGGGCTTAAAGGAATCAGGCTTTTGTTTTAAAACAGTACTTGAAGAGAAGCCTTTAAAGCTCAATAAACTATTTCTCTGTTCATTCAATTCTGTGGATTTTAGGTTCTGGGAGTCTGAACGTTCTGTTTCTGGCAAGGGGAGTATAGCACACAGGACACTCTTACCTGGAGACTTAAGGATAAAGCAATTTATGTAGAAACCTGTGCTTTATCTGAAACAACTTCTCACCAAATCAGCATCTCTAAAATCATTAAATTAGCAAAAGAAATACCATGTGTAGATTTTCCTTAGGCTTCTCTTCCACACTCCAATTCCCTTATCTCCAGAGCTGCCTAAATAATTTGTGTAATGTTTGGCTGCTCTCTCAGTGCTTGGATATCGAGTTTCTAGTCCACAAAACCAGTCCATTGGAACTGGGTATCTGCATCGAGAGTCCGTTTTTGTTCTGGGAAGTATGAAATGTTCTGCTTTGAGCCTGCACAGTGTGTGAATTTTGTGGGTGTGATAAGAAAAACGTCCCCGTGTTTTGCATGGCTCCGACGGCGAAAGGAGGAGCAGCCTCGTGATGCTTCTTGCTCATCAGCACGGGGAAGAGCCTGTTGTTTTTCCACATGCTCTAATCTGTGATAACAAAAAGAACTTCAGATTGTGTTTTTCAAACATGCTGTGGGTCTCTCGGTGCTCAGATTAGCCCGTGGCTCTCTCTGCTGTGGGAACACATCCGTCCACCCAGAGCCTGATTTGAAGTGGCTCTGGTTCAGATCCACGCCTTGTTTTGGTGCTGGGGAGGCTGAGCAGGACTCAGCACTCAGCTGGAACCAAGTGTTTTGCTTTGCTCTGGGTGTTCTGCAGAGGGTCAGGTGCTGGATGTGGACTTGGGGGTACTGCCAGTCTGTTCCTGGCACTGACAGGTTTTGGGCCCTGCTCTGTGACTCCCAGAAACTTCAGCTGGCCAATGCAGGAGGTACTTTGAGGCACAATTTAACTTCAGGATGGATTTAGACAAACAACTATCAGAAATGTCTTAGGTAGAGTATTTGAGGTGGCCTTGGACAGGTGGATGGACTGGGTGGCATCTCCAAAACTCCTCGGGCTCCCTTCCACTGGCATATTGATTCCAGTGTCAGCAGCTCCGAGTTGAGACTTGAAACCTCCAGAGTCTGGTGAAGAAAAAGGCTCTTTGTCCCTGGAGAAACTGATGTGGCTTCAGGTTACTTGTAAAGGAGAGTCCCTCTCTTTTTCTTGCTAGGTAATGCTGATTTGTGTCTTTTTTTTTTCCCCAGAGAGCTCTCTCCATTGTAAGGTGATTTCCACCCTTTCCCCAGTGACTACCCCATGAGGGATCTGCAGGTGTGTGGCTGTGGCATCAATTAGAGAGCTCTGAACAATCCTAATTGCTCTGCAGTGGACAATGCTGATGGCAGCTGGTGATTAGACCATATCTGAGTCCTTTGCTGATAAAGTGAAGGTTTTTAGCACCGTGGCACACGCCTGCAGGGGTGGGGGATGTCAGCAGATCCTGTTCCTCCCGACAGATAATGGGATTTCTGCTACTGCTGCACTTCCCTGTGACCTCACTCACAATCAGTTTTATTTAAAGAGCTTACCATGGTGTGAAATAAAGCAGAATTTTTACAATTCTGACCATTGACAGTTGGAGCATCAACTATTGTGGAAGGAGGATTGAGAATCCAAGATCTCCCCTGAGTTCAGTGTAACTTTGGATGATTCAGTTCCCCTGTTGTTGGCCTTGTTGAGATGGCACAACTAGTTTGGCATTAAATGCCTTCAGATTACAGCTTTCTCTTGCATAATTTACAAGGAGAGCTGGATTAATGGCCTCCAAGGGTGGCTTGTGCAATGTAGTTAATGGTTTTTGTACTCATCTCCAGTCGTTTGGTTTTCCTCAGGGTTTTGTTTGTGTGACTTTTGGTCATTTTTATCATTTCTCATTTGGCATCTGGGTTAGAGCAGCAGAGGGATGTGGCACAGTCACAAAAACCTCCAGGGATCAGTGTGTTTGTAAGGAGGAGCTGTTAAGCCAGTGGATATCTGGGAAGAGCCAAGCTGGATAATTTGTGCAGTGCCACATATTCGTATACAGTGAATTACTTGAAAATGGGCATTGCTGGTATGCCAAAGATGACGAGGGCAAGTAGTGAATAAAAATACATTGCACATTGCTTGGCTCTGCAGGCAAACAGTATCTATTTCAGTGCTGCTAAGGAAATTCTTCTGCCTCGAAATAAACCGTGGCAAGCGTGCATGGAGCTTTGGGCAAGCAGGGGAGGGTGTGCAGAGGAATGGGCAGGAGCTGAGGAGTTGAGGAAAACTCTAGGAGTTGAGGGAAATTTATAAGGATGCACAGAACTGATGGATTTGATACTGGTTAACAAGATACTGCATCCATTTCTCCTTTCCACAATTCAGATGTTGCTTTGGAAAAAATTACTGTAGGCTCCAGGGAAAACTGAAGTGACACCTGTGGAGTGTATGAAGGCACAGCACAGTGTGGAGCTCTGGAGGAGAAATCAGTGGAGGATGGATGTGTCAGTGAGCTTGCATTTGGGCAGCTTGCTAAGTCACTGTGCACTGAACAGCTCGTGCACTTTGGTAATTTCAGAAAAAAACAAAAAAATCTGTTTGGTAGGGCCAGTTAACTCTGCTTCTTGGAAAAATCCACCTTTCTTTGCACAACTGGCTTTCCTTTGCCTTTCTCTCTCTCCTCATCCTCTCTGGGAGGTGAGGCAGGAAGGGGGGATTTGGAGCAAGACAGGAGGATCTGGATTGAGTCCCCTTCCTTTTCCCTCTCTGTTTGTTTTCAGTCTGGTCACCCACAAACACAAATTCTGTTTCAGTATCGATGTTTACAATTCATGACTGCGCCGTGAAATCTGCCCAGATTAAAATCTTAACCTCTGCCTGCCATTTCTGTGTGGATCATTAGTTATCAGCATAATCTCCTCGTGGTTAATCTTATACTTCCGCCCCTTCCATTGCCTTTCTCAGTTATGGACAGCTCCATTTTTTGTTGTAAACTGTGCCTCTGTTTTGGTGTAGATTTGTTGTTTTCTGTGTCTGGATTATGTTTATATAACGTATCTAAAATTCCATCTTTCCTCATCCCCACGTGTCAGCATAGCTTTCGTTCTTTCATGCCTTGTTTACTACAACATCCTTCCCCGTGGCCTTGAGGAAAGGAATCTTGTCCCTCCCTTATCTCTGCAGAAAGCAGAGCTTGAATGTTTTGCCTCATGCCTTGATCATATCATCACTCCTCATTTTCAGGACGGGCTTTGTAGGTAAAAGTAATAACCTGTGCTTGGAAAAATCAGATGGACCTTGGTCTTACACCATCACCAAGTCCTTGTGTGTGTCTCCATTTGTCTCTGTTTCTCACACATCAGCTCCTAGAATCATAGAATTGTGGAATACCCTGAGCTGGAAGGGACCCACAAGGACCATCACTTATTTTTAAGACATGCCTGGACCACTTTCCTGTCATTTGGGGTTGCAGTGAGTGAGCAGGTTTGGCAGAGCAGGTTAGAGTGAACAGGGATGTTTACAAGATGCTGTACATTGGAGAGTAATAAACAGTTAAATATTAACATGAAGCTTTCATGAGACTCCCAGGTGGCATCAACCGTTGGATGATAACACTAAATCCTTGGGTTGTAATAAAGATTGAAATTTAACAAACCATAACAACAACAAAAAAAAACCCCAACCTGACTGTTGTGAGTAAAATTATGATCAAAGCTTTACAGGGAAATGCCCCAAATTAATGGTAAATATTCTGGTCTTGGTCTAAATTACAAGTTGTCTTTCCTGCTGTACAGAACGAAGTACAATATTTTGCCTGGAGATGTGGTGTCAGTTTTGGGGCTGGCATATTAAAAAAATCAGCTGCCAAGCAGAGGTGGATGGTTATTTCTGATCCCTTACACTAAGCTCCCAGGTAATTTTGAACACAAAGTACAAGGAGCAGACTTGACCTGCTTGCCAGAGAATGGTACAACAGCACTGTTGTAGACACTGGGTGAAGTATTTACAGCTTCTGGTCGCTATCCTGGTGTGCACTTTGTGACACTTGTCCCACCTTTTAACAGTTGCTGCTGTGTTTTCAAATCAAACTCTGTGTTTTGGTAGTTTGGGCTTGATGGCCAACAGCTTTGCTTGATTTCTGCAAGTTGTTTGTACCTGCATGGGGAATCAGCTCGATTGAGAGGTGCCAGGAGAATGAAAACAGACCTGGTCTTGAGTTTTAATTTCTTTATTAATTTTTTTTTTTTTTTTCAGTGTGAGGTGCTTTGCTCTGCAAGTCCAGTTCGCAAAGGGTTTGCAGCCATGGTGTGACCACCTCTGCTTAAAATGCACAATAGGAAATTGGTTTTTTGATCTTTGTTCTGTCTGGGCAACATTAGGGATACTTGGGTGGGAAACATCCCATTCTCTGTGTGTAAATAGTTGGGGTGACAAAGAAGAGGAGGATTGAAAACCTTCAAGGGAGAGAAACAGGAAGGTCTAAAAAATCCACAAAAATGAGAGCCTGTCCTGAGAGTTCAGTGCAAGAAGATGAGAGCCTTCCATAGCTGAGGTTTATAGCCCAAGAAATCCTGTCCCCAAAAATAAGAGATGATATTGATGATACTGTCCAAATCCATCCATGGGATCTGAGTTTACACAGGACTCCACACACCTGGGCCCTGCCTTGTGCCTCGGCGTGGACTGGAGGAGCTCATTTGCAAAGGTTGTCTCTTCCTAAGAAGATGAAGAACAAGTCACCAAAGGCATCGTGGGTCCATTGAGGTTGATGACTCCTCCAGGCTTCACCATATTGAGATGACTGACATATATTTTATATATTATATAAGCAAAATGTGTGCGTATGGGTATGTGCGAGCCCCTCTTACCACATTTCCCATATTGCTTGCCATAATTCACATAGGAGTAAATATGTGTTTCCAGAGAAATGCCCCACCAGCAGGTGTAGTGCAGAAGATAATGAATTGCTCCTCAGTTTAAACAGCAGAAGGTTGGCACAGAGGAGGCTGCTTCTGGAGAGATCTCCTGTTATCTGCCCCTTTCCTCTGTAAACAACCGAGCTCAAACCTTTTTTGTATCTCCATTCAACAACTTCTTCCACAGACTTCCACTATCACGGCAGGACAAGGTGGCACATGGCTCCAAACTCTCTTATCTTGTCTAAACTCACATTTGCTGATCCTCACAGGTCCAGCATCCCCGTGGGCTTCATCTGTTCCTGGCGGGAAGCGGCCAAACGTCGGCCGCGGTTTGGAATATCTGAGATATTCCGTGTAGCTCCAGTTGAGCACGTAATTTGTGGAAGGTTTGGGAGGAGAAACTTTTTTTTTTTTCCTTGTCCTTACTGATGGATGAGATAAGAGGTGTAATGTTGTCCTGAGAAATGTCAATGGGAAGAGTTTCCTTGACGTTGTAGTAAGTGTGTTGTTTTTGGAAGTCACTGTCCATGGGAAGGGAGGCACCTGCAGTTAATTTTATCTGTTCCTGTGAAAATACAGACCTCCTAACGTTCCCAGCTCACAGTTCAGAGGGGTCATGGCATTATGTACTGCAATATCTTATTTTATAAATAACACTTTATTTTAGTGCTGATTGTAAAATCTGGGATTTATTTGGCACTTGCTCCTTCCCGAGCTGGTGCTGAGAACCGCAGCCCTTTGTTGTGGGTTACAGCACTTGAGTCAATGCCTTTTGGAAGGGTTGTTCCTTGGTTGTCTTGGGGGAAAAGGAAGGGATGAGTGTTGTTAGAGCAGCTGAGCTCTGGGAATAAGTGACATTAAATTTCTTGAGCATCTCATGATTATTTCCTGAATTTTGCTTGACCGCCGCAGCCAACGCCGGGCGTTGCCGGCAGGATTTTGGTATCACCGTGTTAACTTCTTATTTTTTGTTCCCTTCTAGTTACTTCATTTATTTTTTAGGTTCAGGAAGGGCTGGGGGAGCTGCTGTTGTTTGTCACCAAGGCGATCAAAAGTCCTTGTGCTTTTTACAGTCCACTGGAGCTCTCCAGCCCTGTTCCTCCCAGGCACGTTTCTGCTGCTGGTGGGGTTTGGGGTTTAGGTTTCTGCCTCTTTGGCCTCTGTGACATGAAGAAATAATTGAAAGAATAAGCCACAGTGCAGTAGAGTTTGCAGTACATTGGCTTTCTTGCAGTAATCCTCTGTCCACCCACTACTGTGGGTTTTAGATTTATTTTTCACTTAGTCTTCACCAGTCACAGTTTTGCTTAATAGCTGTTTTCAGCCTTATGATACATTAATACACTAGGATTAGGTGTTGTCTTGATGTGTTCAGATCAAATAAATGCTCACAAGAAAGCAGATGATCATGAGTGAAAAATTTAAAAATTGGTTTGGGGATAAAATTTATGTTTGTAGGACAAATGGCACTTAACAACTAACTGAATTAGGGAGTCTTTTTGACTGGGAGAGAATGAGTGAAAGAGCAAAAGCAATCGAGTGAAAAATACTGTGTATGTACAACAGGATTTCATACATGATTTTATAAGGGGTAAGACCAATATGGATTTCCATAGCAGCGATGCTGCTCAGCACTTGCAGCAGGAAACAAGCCCAGACTCTGTAGTACTAAATTAAGATCACATGCTTGCAACACACTGAGGAGTTACTGCCGGGGGTGATTAGTCCTTGAGTTTTTTTTTTTTTTTTTTTTTTTTTTTTTTTCCCTTTCCTTGTTGGTTTTGTTTTTGTTTAGAACCACAAGAACCCATTGCTGTGGAGGTCATTGCCAGGACTGTACCGTTAGGAAATGAAATTACAGTTCCCTCTGCAGCCGTAACTCAAGCAGGACTCTGTGTGTGTGGGGATAAATTTATATGTCACATCTCGCAGCCATTTACAGTAAGGGCGGGGGAAAAAAAGCCACGGGGACGTGCAGAGCGCTGCGATCCTGTTTCTGTGGGGCTCTGCCTTTGTGTGCCCGTCATCTAACATGACACCAGGCCAGCTGTGGCACCAGGGCAGCCGTGTCACGGCCAAAACAAGCCATTCCCAGCCGTGTCACGGCCAAAACAAGCCATTCCCAGCCGTGTCACGGCCAAAACAAGCCATTCCCAGCCGTGGCAACGCCGGCTTCGTGCCGGCTCCCTCCTGCCTTCCCCTCCCGCTTAGAAATACCCCGTGCCAAGAAAACGCTGCAAAACCCACGGCAACCCTTCAGCTGCATTAAATGGCGTTAAATTGCATTAGGCTGATGAGGTTTTGGGGTGGTGGTGGGAGGCCAGGGCTGGCTGGGGAGCTGGCAGGGTTCAGGCTGTTTGCCTTGTGCAGATAGCGGGCGGTTGGGTTGGATGCCTCCCCTGCGCAGGCAGCAAATGCATTGGCTGAGGTTGAGGGCGGTTCTCCTGCCGCAGTTGTTTTGTGTCCTGGACTCCGTTGGATCTGGAGCCTCCTAATTGCCTTGTCTGTAATCAAAACAGAGTTTGTGTAAGCCAGGGGAGAGGAGCTGATGGTGTGAGGAGAGTTTGCTGCTGGCTGCCGGCTCGGCCGCTGGACGCTGGACACCCGTGGTGGCTGAGGGGACCCGTGGTGGCCCAGATTGACCCCCATCCACACACACAGGGCTTGTTATTGCATTCTAAAAAGATCATCTTTATTCACAACAAATCAATCCCAAACCCATGTGGTGCCTGGACAGCACATGTGCAGCAGCTTGATGTTCATATGTGTGGTTTAGAATTTGTTCTCAATGAACTGTGTTCCTCATACCCAGCCCAAACCTGTGTGAACACCCAGTTCAGCTCACCCAGGATGTTGGTATTTAAACCCACCCAGAGGCAGAGAATCCCAAAGGAGCAGCAAAGCTTATCCTGAGTGGTGTTTTCCCCTCTTTTTCAGGCAGTTCACTGTTTTATTAACAGAAAACAAGAAAAAATACCTAACACCAAAGCTTTTATTGCTTAAGCTTAATTGACTTACCTGTTAAATACCGATCTCCTGGTTACCTGTGCTGGCTCGGGAATGTGTTTACAGTCTCAGTGTGTTTTGTTCCACCTGGAGCACGGGGCAGTGCTGAAACACGGGAGCAGTCCGGAGGTAGAAATTCCTTTGCGCTGACTCTGCCGCTGCCTGTCCCCCCCCAGCTGGGCCTCAGCAGCACCAAGAAATGTCCGTTTGAATCTCTAATCAGAAAGGTTTGGAACAGGCATTGTTTCCTCAGTCTTGGGAGCCACGCTAGCAGCGAGTTAAATATTTATTCACCCCTGGAACAACAGCTTTGAGCCTCTCGTGTCGCTGAGCTTCTCCCAGGGTTTGGTAATGTCAGGCTTTGTCAGCTTTGGGACAGGGATTTTGAACACTCAGTTCCTACAGATGTGGTAGGGAGGTGTCATGGCTGTGCTGGGCAGCTTTGTCCTGTGCTGGTGCTGAACCCATGGCCCCACAGCAGCTTTGGTGGTGCAATGTGGTGGCTTCTGCCCCTACCCAGAATATCTGTTCCTTTGTCCCCTAGCTTGGGTTTGTGGAGTTCCCTTTGGACTTTCTGTGAAGAATGGAGGGAGTTGATTTTTCCCCTGTGCCGATTGTCCAGAGTCTCCCACAGCCTGAACCAGAGGCTGGGGGTTGTGGGTGTCATGTCTGAACCTCCCCTGAGCCTCCTCACCTGCCAGAGCTCCCAAAAGGATCACCTTAGGGTCACAGAATATCCTGGGCTGGGAGGGACCCACAAAGATCATCGAGTACAAACACCCCAACAATCCCACCCTGAGCATCCCTGAGGGCGTTGTCCAAATGCTTCTGGATCTCTGGCAGCCTTGGGGCCGGGACCATTTTTGGGGAGCCAATTTTTTTGTGCTAAAAGGCAAATCTCTCTGAGCCATGGCAATTATTGGGGTCTGCAGACCTCGGTGGAGAAGGGTAATGAGGTGCAAAAACCCATTCAGTGTTGACCTGCAGTGAAAGCACAATGTGGCAGCAAAAAAAGCCAAACAAAGCCTGTATTTCTGACCCATCTGAGTCACATAACCTGGAGTAACAGTTGTAAGAAGCCATAATGAAGATGCCCTGGAGAGTTTTTACACGGCTTGAGGTACTCTCTAACATGCAGACTTTGATAATGTCATGACATCTGTTCAGGATCTTGGGTAATGAGGATTTGCACAAAATGGTGATTGACAATTTCTGGTCTTGAGTGCTTAATGGAAAAAGAGCTGTTGCCTTGGGTGCTTTGCTTTCTTTGAGCTGTCTTTGAGACATCAAAAGCTCGCGGAACAGGAAAAAGAGAAACGTTAAGGAAGGTTTAAAAATAGTTTAATTGTATCTTCTGAAAACCTTTAGAGTGGAGACTTTAGGCAGTTTCTGCCCTGTGAATACTTGCAGCTGAGTTCAAAATGTGTAAATAAGCACAGGGCTTTGAAGATTAGTTTCCATAACAAATTAAATAAAAATATTGTGTGACAGAATGTTAAGTAGGTGCCATGTGTCACCGGGTGCTTTGCATGAGGGCCGGCTTTTCCCAATTACCTGTCTGCTCCTTGGAAAACAAAAGCTGTCTTTTGGATACTTTAAACTTTGTAATTCTTGAGCATGAAAGAGACAGGGGAAAACTCCCTTGTGAAGGAAATGCAGGTGAGGAACACTGGGAATTGTGCTGGCAGCACTCTCCCTCCAGCTCCCACAAACCATTCCTGCATTTGCTTCAGGGCTTTGCTTCCCAGCTGGAAGCTGACCCTGCTCCAGGGAGGAACCAACCAGTGCAGGATTCCTTGCAGGACATCTCTGGCCCAGGGGAGGTGTGGGAGAAACAGCCCAGGCTTTCCCCCTGCTCAAAAGCCTTGATGTTCCAGGCTGGAATTAGTGAATTTGGTAGTGGTTTTGGACTAAATTCTGGAATTTTCTGTTGCCAATATTTCTGCAGCCAGGACACCTGTTGCTAGACTGTGCTTACCCATGGCCTGGTAAGGAATGTATAATCATTTAAAACTTCCATGTATAACCTGGCTTTTAAAACAAGCTTCCCATTTTATATTTAATCTAATGCAAGGTGTTACATGCAGACTGCTGCTGTTTGGCTGTTGCATTTCAATCAAGTACTATTTGTGACAGGTTCACAAAATAAGACCTGTTGCTAGAAAAGGGCAAAAAGTTGGTCAGCCTGAAAGGAAATTAATTTAAAACACATTCCTGTGCTTTTTGCAATGGATGAGTGATACACGGAGAAAACACCTGCAGTGAAGGACTAACATGGAAGCAGTAAGTAGAATTTCAGCTTTATCCATTTCATATTCCTTCAAGGGATTTAGCAGGCTGGAGCAGACCAGAGGTTGCTCATCTTTACTACCTCATCTACTGCTGCGTATTCCAAGAATGGCATTAACAGCTTTAACACACTTAATTCTGCAGTCTCCTAACGTGGGGCAGAGGGGGATTTTCTTCCCAGCACAGCTGGGGATTGGATCATCCAAACATGTTGTGTTGTGGATCCCACATGCTGCTCCTTTGGCTGGATAAAACCAGACATGTTCCTCTGCTGGTCTGCTCAGGTGCCTTAGCTAGAAATTAGAGATAATATTTCACCTCTGGACATTGCTGTTGTCAGGACCTAGCCAAATAAATCCCCTCCTGCATGGACACTGAGTATTGGACAGAAAGCTGGGAAAATGTTGAGGCAGATGGTGTTCATTCAGGATTTATTGCTGTCTCCCTTCACCAGGGGGCTCTGGCAGGGCATCAGGAACTGCTCAGGTGTTCCCTCAGACAGAACACTCTGGTTTGGTGAGGTCAAGGGGTGTCTTGATCTGCGTCTTGGCAGTTCACAGCTGGATCTCAAAGGCTGTGAGGATAAATCTAGGTCCCTGTCCCCCATCTAAAGCCCCTCTTCCTGCTTCTGAAGCCCTGCTTGGCCTTGGTGTTGGCTCTTGGGAGTGCTGATTTCAGCTCTGTTCTCTTTCCTGACATGGAGTTCCATGGTGTGTTCTGGATTAGAGTTGGATTTAATCATTTCAGGCTCATTTGAACCTTTAAGACTGAACGTGGAGATGCTGAGGGGCAGGACTGCCCTTCCCCCTGGAGCTCCCCTGGGTTTGTTCATCCTGCCCTCCTGCTCCTCCCTGAGTTACTCACGGTGTTTGCTCTGCTTGGTTTTGAGCTCAAAGCCCAAACTGCTCGTTAAAGGTGTTGTGGGGTGCTAAGTAATGAGTAATTAAAAAGAAAACCTTAAAAACCTCAAGCAATAACACTTGTGGGTACCCTTCTTTGTGGACTTGTTGGAAGAGTCACTGAAGAGCTCATGTTGGTGCCAGGGCTTCCTCCAGGAAACCAGGGGCAGGGTGATAGACAGATGGGAAGCAAATCCTGATAAAGCCACAGGGTTGTGTAAAAGTGCTGTTGGACATGTGTTATTTGCAGTACTGCTGTAGGAAACTTCACTTTTTTAAACTGAGAAACCAGAATCTTCTGGCTGAAACTGACTGTGCCAGGCTGGGAAGCTCTTGCTGTGGAGTCTCATCACTCCTCAGCTTCAGAAATAACACCAAAGTCACCAAGGCTCTCCTGTAGCCTCTTAGTGAGGGAACAGGAAAACTCAGTTTTTTTCTTTTGAAGATGAGCATTGATAAGTTGTGAGGATGAATAATAGGACTCCTCAAAAACATTCTTAAAATGTGAATTTACACTGAAAGGTGGAGATGAGGCAGAATTTGCACTGACAATTGGAGATGGGGCAGATGCCCACGTTCCACGGCTGCCCCTTCTCAAAGGCAGCCCCCAAGGCAAGCAGGCCCAGGTGTCCCAGCCCCTGAGCTCTCAGGGTCTCTGGAGGCCAGGCTCTCCTGTGGCACTCACCTCCCGTTGTGTTTTTCCTTGGCAGTCTGTCCCCCTGCCTGCAAGTCTCAGGGCTGCACTGCGGACGGGCAGTGCTGCCACAGCGAGTGCCTGGGGGACTGCACGGAGCCCAACGACCCCGACAAGTGCGTGGCCTGCCGCAACTTCTACCTGGAGGGGAGGTGTGTGGACACCTGTCCCCCTGGGCACTACCGCTTCGAGGGCTGGCGCTGCGTCACCTTCAGCTTCTGCCAGGAGCTGCACAACAAGTGCAAGAACGCCCGGGAGTCGGGGTGCCACGTCATCCACAACAACGAGTGTGTGCATGAGTGCCCCTCGGGCTACATCATGAACTCCAGCAAGTGAGTACCAAAACTGGGGGGTTGGCTGGGCTGGGCTTTCCTTCCCCTTTCCTTCCCCTTTCCTTCCCCTTTCCTTCCCCTTTCCTTCCCCTTTCCTTCCCCTTTCCTTCCCCTTTCCTTCTCCTTTCCTTCCCCTTTCCTTCCCCTTGCCTTCCCCTTTCCTTCCCCTTGCCTTCCCCTTTCCTTCCCCTTGCCTTCCCCTTGCCTTCCCCTTGCCTTCCCCTTGGGTTTGAGTGCTGCATAAAGACCAGGAGGAGTTTCTGGCCTTGGAGTGTCTGTGGTGATCACCTGGTCTGCTTTAATATGATTTACAAACTAATACCTTGCTAATTCAAGCCATTAAAAGCTCTCCATGTTTATGCTTCCCTTGCTTCCTCTCAAGTTTGGGAAAAGTGGGAAAGGGAGTTGGAGAGTGGGACAAGGAAGAGCATCCACAAGTTGGAAGGGTCTCTCTGTAATGGTGTGGGAGGTGGGCAGTGGAGAGGCTTTAGCAGCCCTGCTTCCCTCCCCTCTGGAGCAGCCTCAGGGCAGGGAGCTGGGCTGGAAAAGCACAACGAGGAGAGGTTGTGGCTAATGAAGAGAGCGCAGTGTCCTCGGAGTGCTCGTTCTCAGAATATCCGTCCCTCATCCCTGTAATTACTTTCATTGAGCAGGTTCAAGCTGTGCCAGACATAAATGCACAATGTAACAAACAAGTGTGGCACGAATCAAAGCAGGGAACAGCCATTCTGTCTATTCCCAGGGGGTTTTGACAAAGGAATTAAATAATTTATGTTGCTGAGCTGTTTATCACTGAAAACTTGGTTGTTTGTCCCTCAATACCATTCTATATTGTGGTGAGTCAGATTTCCTATGAATATTGGTTACTTTGTACTCTCATGTATTTGCTCCTGCCATACTAATTTCAGGGAATTTACTCTTAACAGGACTTTTTATGCCATTTCCTGTTTTGCTTTTCCAAAGGATGAACAAGCAGCCCCCAAAGTAGCTGTTCTGCTTGTGCAACAGCCCTGTGGCCTCTCCTGTGCTGCTCCAGGCTGCTGCCAATGAGACCTCACAGCTCTGCTTCCTGCTTTTCCTAGAGCATTTCTTTCTCTGAACTAGTTGGGAACACATTCTTGCGGTGGTGTGACCAGGGCAAGCCATCAGCTTGTGCTATTTAAGCAGTATTTCCCCAGAGCACAAAGCACATTCTTGCCTTTTTTAAAGCAACATTGTGTGCAGTCCTCAATCAGAGGATTCCCAGATGAAAGGCCAGCTCTCCACTCACCAATTACATGTTTGGTTAATGATCTTGAGATGGATAAATAGGCTGGGGTTTGTTATCTTGAAACCTCTGGGATGGAGAGCACTGGGCAGCATCATGGCCAGTTTCCTCTTCACAATAACTCAGGTCTTTTGTTAAGTAGGAAGGGATGGAATGATTCACATTTGAAGTACAATTTAAGATCATTTAAATTTATCAGCAGTTATTTTCAAGGCCAGGTTGGATGGGGCTTGGAGCAACCTGGTCCAGTGGAAGGTGTGGAAAGGGGTTGGAATGGGATGAGCTTTAAGGTCCCTTCCAACCCAAACCATTCCATGATTCTGTGACTCTCCTTGGAGTTCCTAAGGAGAACCCCCATGGCATATCATCACTTCAGATCCATCACTCTGCTTTTGGGCATGGCTGGGGCCACCCTGCCTCACCCCTGCTCCCCTCCTGTGCTGTTTTACAGCCTGCACTGCACGCCCTGTGCAGGGCCCTGCCCCAAGGTGTGTGACTTTGGCAAGGAGAAGACGATCGACTCGGTGACGTCAGCGCAGGAGCTGCGGGGCTGCACGGTGGTGAACGGCAGCCTGGTCATCAACATCCGTGGGGGAAGTAAGTGGGTATGGCTGGGGGGTGGGCAGGCAGCGAGGAAAATGGGCACTGCCCTCAGCTGGGGCTCTTCCCTTAGCTGGGACCACCCTCAAGTCTTTGAGAAATTAGCATGAAGCAAAGGCTTTCATTTGACGTTTTTCGTTAGTTGATTTTTGCCAGTTCTCATGAATTAACATAAAGCAATTGTTCAATATGTTTGGGCTCCTGTGTGGGTGGTTCTCTCTGTGACACCAGAAAACTCTTCCCAATGTTTTCCTCTCTGTAGATAACATAGCAGCTGAGCTGGAAGCAAACCTTGGATTGATAGAAGAAATCTCAGGTTACCTCAAAATTCGCCGCTCTTATGCCTTGGTTTCTCTTTCTTTTTTTCGGAAACTCCATCTGATTAGAGGAGAGACACTCGAAGCTGGGTGAGTTCTCTCAAAAGATGCTTTATTTGAATGCTTTGAAGTACAAGGAGTGCCAGTTCTATCAGGTTGATTTGTATTAGAAACAACTCCCAAGTTATTTTTAAATGTTCCTCTGACCGTGGCTTGTGCCCTACCAGGGCAGACAATTTACATTCATTTTTCTTTGGTGTTTTGCATTCATTTTTCTTTGGTGTCTGGATTAGTGCAAAAAGAATTTTCTGTGCATCCCCTCCCAACCCATGTTTTCATTCTTCTGCTTTCAGGAATTACTCTTTTTATGCCTTGGACAACCAGAATCTTCGCCAGCTCTGGGACTGGAGCAAACACAACCTCACTATTGCACGAGGCAAACTCTTCTTCCATTACAATCCCAAGCTGTGCTTGTCAGAAATCCACAAGATGGAAGAGATCTCTGGGACTAAGGGGCGTCAGGAGAGGAATGACATAGCCCTGAAAACCAACGGGGATCAGGCCTCGTGTAAGTGTCTCAAAACACAACCTTGCTTCCCTTTCCTCTCCCTCTGCCTCGCTCTCCTCACACTCCTCTTTCTCCCAGGATGTTTTTCCACGGCCTGTCCTCGTTCCTTTGGTAAAGCAGCAGATGTGTCCCTTGCCTGTGCACCAGTGACACTGTCACTGTGCCATGGGTAAAGATCCCCACAGGATCTTCCTCTGGCAGCCTTGGTCCCACAAACCCCTGGCAGTTTTTTGGGGCTGGGAGTGTATTCATTGTGTCTTTTGGAAGAGTTTAGCACAACATAACCTCAGCCCAGACTGGGACTTTGTGTTACTGCTGAGTACCTGATTAATAGTCATAATCTGCTTTTCCCATGTCATGAGGCGACACGGAATAAACAGAGGAGAAATGGGATTTCCACCCATCCCTGCAGCCACGTGAGGCCATTGCCATGACAACAGGCAGAGAAAATTTTCCAACAATTTTTGCAATGCCTCTCTGAGGTTTTTCACCCAACAGTTTTCTTCAGGAACAACTATCAGGCAGTGCCTGTCAGCAAACAGCACAGGGTTGGCTTTATGCTCTTGTTGAAGTTGTGCTACTGAAGATGGGGTTTTGCAGACACTTATTTTGGCAGCAATACTGCAATAAATGCAGTCCTTCTGCACCCCCAGTCCTGCCGTTTGTTCCCTTGCTGTGCCACCAGCAATCCCCTTTCCCTGTTTGTACCAGGGCTGTGTGGTGAACCAGATTGTGAAGTAATCAGGAGTAGGAAAAACCCAGCTTTGTTCTGAGCTGGTGGCATCTCTGCTCTAATTCATTTCTCAGCCCCACAGAGATTCACCTGCACAGAGCAACAGGAGCATGTGCAGGTGGTCATGGTTCCTTGCAGGTCAGGATGTTCAGTGAGGGGCAGATGACATGGGGACAGAGGCAGTGACCCATCCGTGCAGGATTGCAGCAGTTGTGTTGTGATCCTGGGAGATGCTCAGGCAGATATTGCCACTGAAAAACCCAGCATTGACTGAACTGGGATTTCAGATCCTGGCTCACAGCCTGCAGGGCAGCTTGGCTCATCCTGTGGCTTCACTGTCCCTCTGCTTTTGGGACAGCAGTGCCAGAAGAGCCCAAGGTCCTTTCCCACCTGAAACATTCCAGGATTCTGTGATCTCCGGCCCTGTCCTCGTTGCCTCTCATTGCCCCTTGTTGATGTAGCTGTTTGTGAACAGACCTAAAAAGTGAAGATCTTTCAGTTGACTCAGTTTCCTGGTCTGGTTTCCCACATATCAACACAGGCAGCCAGGCCAGGGAGAAGGGAATGCAATGGCTGTGACCTGAGGACTGGCAGGACCAGTGAAAAACACACACGGAGCCTCTGGGGCACCACAGCTCCAGCCTGGGCAGAGGGAAGGAGCACAAGGAGTCAGCTGTCTGTAAAGTTCATCTCCTCCCGTGAGACACTGAAAAAGCTCTTCCCACATTGGGGATGAACCTGGATTTGGGCAGATCCTGTGGCTGTGAGCAGCTCCTGGGCTGGTGTTTGGTGTGAAGGCAGCTGGAGGAGATAGTTGCATTTCTTTTTGCCAGCTTTACCCTCACCCTGCTGAGCTGGTGTCTGTGCCACCCCCACCTCAAACAACAGCTTGCCAGGTTGTTTGGCTTTTTGTTTGCTTTTACATTTCAAGCCCAGCTTTCACACTGGCAGCATCCTGTTTACTAAGAAAAAAAATAGGGGAAAAAAAAAAGCTCTTGTTTGTTCTAGATGTCATGCCAGTGAAATGAATGTTCTTCCTCCTGTTGCAGCTACTGTAAGAATAACAAATTCAGTCAGAGGCACTTGGGCTGGGGGCATAAAACATGTTGTGCCATTTCCCTTGAGCTCCATCCTCCTGTTGGCAGAGGGACCCCACTGCTCCTGGGCAAGGCTGGAAATTCTTCTGCTTCATTTTAATGGCCTCTTTGCCTTCTGGGCAAACCATATTGCTGGGTTCAGCAGGGCAGGTCATCATAAATTGTGAAATTTAGATTTCCCACTTTTTAGAATTTTGTTCTGCTCTTCTACAGAGTCATTTTCATTAAATCATTGAAAATTTTAACCTTAGGAGGGCATCATTACCAGCCACTGATTTGAGGTAGGAATGGCTGCCAAATAAGATAAGATTTTACAGGGCAACTCTTCTCTGTGCCAACATTCTCACATTTATCTTAAACTTCTAAGACAATTTAAAACAAAGCTCTTCATTTTTCAGCATTAATAAAGCTAACATCACTTCTCACTCATTACAGGTGAAAACGAACTGCTGAAATTTTCTTCCATTAGGACTTCTCATGACAAGATCCTGCTGAAGTGGGAGCCCTACTGGCCCCCTGATTTCCGTGACCTCCTGGGGTTTATGCTGTTCTACAAGGAGGCGTAAGTGACCCCCCTCAGGTGACAGATCAGTGGCCACAAGCAGCATTGGAAGGTGGATGTTAAACTTGCTGGATGGTTTTGCTGTAGGCAAAGCTATTAAGTCTCTGCTTTTGTGGCTTCTGCACTAAAGTTTCCAGTGATACCCTTCTACAAAGGTGTTCATTAAGATCCCTGACTTGTGCACAGTCACAATTCCTCATTTAAGAACAATCCAAGCTTTAGTTTGTTCCTGCTGTTCTAGAAACACATACTTGAACCATGGAGTTCCTCACCTCCCCACTATCTCCATGGGATGCTGAGGGTTTTATCCCCTTTGAGGTGAGAAAGATTCTTTTAGAATCAAGGTAACCAAGCTGATTTTCATAAAGCTGACAATAATCAGCCTGGATTTAGTTGTAGGGGTCATGTGTGTCACAGATCCTGCTCTGTGATGCTGTTGGAGGCCCAGGTAACACCCAATGCCTCCCTTTCAGAATAAATACAGAGATAATTTCACTTTCTCTGAAGGGTAAAGGATGATAACTCCCAGTGTGTCTTTAGAAATGTTTTTAAGAACCTGATGGAGGATTCTGTTAACTGGAACCTTCTCTTTCCACAAGTCCCTACCAAAATGTGACGGAGTTCGATGGCCAGGATGCCTGTGGCTCCAACAGCTGGACAGTTGTGGATGTTGACCCCCCACCACGCTCAAACGAGCCCAAAGCCCAGGCCCAGCCAGGGTGGCTCCTGAGGGGGCTGAAGCCCTGGACACAGTATGCAGTGTTTGTGAAAACCCTGGTCACCTTCTCCGACGAGCGGCGGACGTACGGCGCCAAGAGCGAGATCATCTACGTGCAGACCAACGCCACGGGTCAGTGCAGCACATTCCTGGGGCAAAACCAGGCCTAAGCAATTCTGCCTGAGGGTTGTGCTAGTCCCATATCCAGGAAACTTGCCACTGCCCTGCTTTGGGAGGAGGGAGTTCCTAAACCAGGGCTGTGATTCCAGATGGTGTCAATGGGCACCTCTTCTATCCGGTTTGTGTGGCCTTGTGTAAGAATCATTAAGGCTGGAAGAGACCTCCAGGATCATCCAGCCCAGCCTGGAGGAGCCTGCTGGGTACCAGGGAATGCTTGATTCCCATAGAAATGGAGATTTGCCTGTGCTGGTCCCTGCTTTGGCAGGGCAGTGCAGTGACCTCTGTCTCTTCCCCACCCACACAGTTCCGTCGGTCCCGTTAGATCCCATATCTGTCTCCAACTCCTCATCCCAAATCATCCTCAAGTGGAAGCCGCCCTCGGAGCCCAATGGGAACATCACACACTACCTGGTGTACTGGCAGCAGCAGGCAGAGGACAGTGAGCTCTATGAACTCGATTACTGCCTGAAAGGTGAGTGGCTGCTTCTCCCTGCAGGCCTTTCCTTCCACCTCTCCCAGAACTGCCTGGGGTTTTTGCTTTGGAGGTGCTCTGGGGGCTCAGTTCTGCTGGATTCAGGACTGTTCTAGAACCAGCTCTGTCCCTCCTTGTTCTCTTACATTAAGTGCTACTGCCAAGGTATGTGCAAAAGGCCTAGAAATGATTTTTACAAAATAACCACATGTTTTTTCCTTTGGAGATCTCCCTTCTGCCCTTGCTCCTGTTAAACTGAATTACAAGTTTAACAGCAACAGTGGAGATAGTAAAGCTAAAAATTTTGGCGCTGATGGAGCTCAGGGCCAAGTTAATTTTTGAGGGCAGCTGGTGCCTGGTTTGGAATTCCTTGAGAACACAGAATTTCTCTGAGGACTTCCAAAATCTCTCCTGCTCTCTGTTACCTATTCACTTCGTGTTACTCCATTTCAAAAATAGCATTTTTGAATGAAAGGCCTGTCAGAAAAGAGGGAACTGCTCAGCCCTGGATGTGAAACATGGGATGCCCGATTGTGCCATGAATCATGTGCACCCTGGGTTTGGGATCTTTTTGTAGGGTCAAACATCTGCCAAGACAGGCACGAGTGACACTAAAACTGTTTTGTCCCCAGGATTAAAGCTGCCCTCAAGGACGTGGTCTCCTCCTTTTGAATCTGAAGACCCCCAGAAATACAATCAGAGTGAAGCTGAGGATGTCAGTGGGGAATGTTGTTCCTGTCCTAAAACAGACTCCCAGATCCAGAAGGAGCTGGAGGAGTCTGCTTTCCGCAAGACCTTCGAGAATTATCTCCACAACGAGGTTTTTGTGCCCAGGTGAGAACATCAAACAGGACTGTCCAAGGGTCAGGGGGAGGGAAATGTAATTGAGGATTAAATAAAAATACCAGGTTGGACACAGCCACATTGCCAGGCTTCCATGAGCCTGAATAGTCCAGCTGGATATGGGTGTTGGAATGGGAAGAGCTGAGCACCTACCACGGATGTTCCTGCAGATTGGGAAGATCTTGCTTTCATTTCCTGTCCCTGAATTCTCCTCAGCTCAAGAATAAAAGTGAGAATCCTTAACAAACAGCCTGCAGCTCCTCTGGCATCAGATGATGCCAAAAATAGCGATTTTCTTTTCCTGACTTGAAATTTTGTGGTCAAGTTTTTCATTGAGTTGAAAAGAAAGGAAAAGGGCAGTTTACCAGGCCACAGCCTCGTCCTTCAGCGTGGTATTTGTGGTCTCCCTTCACTTAGTGTGGGAAATACCTCCAATACCATGAGGAATGTGAGTGCAGTGGGTGGTGAATGTCCTGTTTTGAGTGGCACACTCGGTGTCACATTAAGTGGTGTTGAATGTCTTCACACTTCATCTGCAGCTCGGGGAGGAAGTGTTGGGGAGCAGGGTTGAATCTGTGGTGATTTACCCTCTTCCCTGTCACACGTTTTGTGCTCTAAATTTATTCTCTGCTTGCTGCCCTCAGCCAACAAACCCAGCATTTGCAGCTGCCTGGGTCACTGCTCTGAGCATTTTCCCTGTTCAAGCATCCCTGGTGTTCCCTGCCTGCTTCCAGCAGTCCTCAGCTGGGAGCTTGGGCAGAGCCCCTCCTTTTGCTGTTCCCTGGCTGTTGGTGCCCATCAGGATGAGCTGCAGTGTGCCAGAGGATGCCAGGACATGACATACTCCAAAGCAGAGGGGAACCAAGCCATGTGCAAAAGCCAAACTCCTCCTGATGTAGGCAGATAATTCTGACAGTCTAAATTCTTTTCTTTTTTTCCCTTCTTCCCTCCCCATCAATTTTATTGCACAGCCAGCCCAGGGTGCCTCTCAGGCCAGTTTCTGGCATTTGTACTTTAGGAAGAAACCAATCACCAGGATGTGCCACCTTATCAGCCTCCTGAGGAAGAAATCCCCACATCCCATGGCCAACTAATCCTCTAAAACAAGGCAGTGGTGAAGAGGCCTCCCTGCTGCCACGTGCCCTGCTTGCCTTCCCTGGCAGGCTCCAGGCTGTTGCCACATAAATCAGAATTCTTTTTGCTGTGAATACAGAGCCTGGCAGAGAGCAGGGAGTGGGGTTTACTTCAGGTGCTTTTTTCATGGCTCCTGAGAGTTCAGTGACCTCTCTGAGGTGCTGTGTGGCCTGTCCTGGAGAGAAGGAACTTGTCAGTCACGGGAGGAATCTCAGGGATGAGGCCAGCAGGGAACATGAGATGCCAGGGGAGCAGAATCACAGCAGTTTCTCCCTGATGTCCCCTTGTTTTCCATGTGCCATTTCTCCCCTCCTGCCCTGTTCCCAGCGATCTGATCCTTGGGCAAGATCCAGCTTTAGTCCAGGGCTGATCTCACCCCTCTGGAAATCACAGTTCCTTCCCCCTGGGCATGTTGATTACCCCCTCCAGGAGCCACTGTCACCACTCTGGGGCTCAATTTTCTCTGGCACTGACAAAAAAACCAAACTAGAAGTTCAGGAACGTTCCTCTGTGCAGGCAGAGCTGGCAGTGTCTCACACCAGGTCCCTTTGGAGCTAAACAAAGTGGCCATCAGAGGCTGATGCTTTGTTTCTTCATTCCTCTGTTATTTGCTCTCACTTTGGAGGAGTTCTGCACAGATTGGAGCTCAGGGCTGGTTACACCCTGGCACAGGCTGCCCAGGGATGTGTGAGTCTCCACCCCTGGAGATGGTGCAGAATGGTCCTGAGCCCCCTGCTTTGGGCCAGGGGCTTGGATCAGACAATCCCCAGAGGTGCCTTCCAGCCTCACCCCTCCATGATTCTGTGGGAAGCAGGAAAACTTCAGAAAAAGTCCTGAGAGGCAGAGGGGAGCTCAGTGGCTGCTGTTCAGGGTGTCATCCCAGGTATTCCCTCCATCACCACTGCAGCAGGAGCAGGAGCAGCCCCAGTTCTCTGTCTCTGTCCTCTCTCACACACATTTGTGCCATTCCCAATATTCCTGGAGAGCAAGATCTGAGGAATGATTCACTTTCAAAGTAATTGTTTTCCCCTCCTTTTCCCAATTCAGTTAATTGTACAGACCAATCTAAAATGCTTTTGCCAGGCCGGCTGACCTGGGGTAGTTTCAGGGGTGTAGAAAAGCTTGGCTTAAGCTACCAAAGGCATTTTTGGAATCTACCAGCACAGGCCATACCGTGTGTGTTGAGGTGTCACTTCCAGCCCCCTCACACCCCCTGGTCACCTGTGAGGAGGAGGAGGAACCTGGACCTGAGGGTTTCACAGGGAACTCCCTGGAGCTGCTGAGATGGCCTCAAAGCAAATTACACTGGAACAACTCTGAGCAGAATCAGATGTTTGAAAATACAGAGAATTTGGCAAGAAAATTGCTGCAAATCCAGGATAATAAATATGGGAAGACTGGGGATTTACAGCTTCAAAAGCTTTTATTAACTTTCTGTGACTTGAGAAGGAAGGAATTCTTGCATTTTACTCCGTGTTGCATCAGTGGTCAAATTACTGTTTTACTTGTGAAAAACAAAATTCCCTTGAACACGAGGATCAGCTGAATTCACACTTGATAAACAGAGGGTGTAGCTTTGCTTTTATGCAAACCAGGTCCTGTTTGACCATAAGGAATCCTTCCCAAGGGGGGAGGTGGCATGACCCAGAGCTGGGTCCCTGAACTCTGCCCCATCCTGAGGGGACACTGCTCACCCACCACACAGGCAGAGGGAACAGCAGCTCCAAAAGGAGTTAATTAGTAAGAAAGAGAAAATTTCGAACTGGAATGTGCTTGCTGAACCTGCTGTTTGCCATCCTGCTTTGTCATCAGGTGGATGAATATTCTGCAGGGAGGAATTCCTCACTGTGAGGGTGGGGAGGCCTTTGCACAGGGTGCCCAGAGCAGCTGTGGCTGCCCCTGGATCCCTGGCAGTGCCCAAGGCCAGGCTGGACAGGGCTGGAGCAGCTTGGGACAGTGGAAGGTGTCCCTGCCATGGCAGGGGTGGCATTGGATGGGCTTTGAGGTCCTTTCCAACCCAAACCATTCTGTGATGATGACAACTCTGTGAATATTTGTGTTGTGTTGTGTGCAGTTTGGTTTGAGGACATCTCAAACTCTGCTTTCTGGCTGGTGGCTTTTGCTATAGGAGGAGAAACAGCACCAGGGAAGGCAGAGGGGAGCAGGGAAGGTGGCAGAGACCTGTCAGAGCAATCCCTGTTGGGGCTGGCCATGGCCTGGTAGTCAAAGGTGGCAGTGGAAAGTTCAGTTCAGCAGCAAAGATTTGCTTCAACAGCTTGTTACATTTTTAGAGCTTGGAGATGCCTCAAGTATGGGTTCAGATCAGGTCACTCTTTGTACCCTTTAATAGCTGCACACACATGCACACACACACAAAAAGATCATCACCCCCTTAAAATACATGGTCTGGATTTCATCTGGCATTAATTTCTTTTGTGTAACTGAATACAGTTACTGATTCACCACCTTGGTTAGTTCCTGACCTGGAATTCCCTGTGGCAAATGTGTGGCAGCAGAGTGTTAGATTGAGCACTTTTGGTTTGGTACTGATCTTTTCTTTTTTTTTTTTCCCCAAGAAATTTAAGTTTTTGAATGCTTCTTAATTCTGTTGAATTTATTCTGTTTATTTGCTGACATTAAAGCAGGCTGGTGGCACTCAGGTGCAGGCAGGGAAAGTCACATGGTCACACTGCAGGTGCTGGTTTTACAAGTGAAAAAATCAGATTTTCAGACTGAAATGCAATAACTTGAGGAGCAACATTTGGTTAAGAAAACCACACAATGAATATATAATCAGGATCATGAGTTCCAAATGCATGCCTTGTAAAGGACTTAATAGATTTGATCTCTTGGGAAAAGGTTAAAATGCTTCGTGCATCCATCGAGGTTCAGCCTTAGGGGTGAGAGTGGCAAATGGATTGCAGAGAGCTGGGAGAGTGGCCTTTTGCTTTATAAATGCAAGTTAGTGACACTTGGGATATGTGGCACATTTGAGGTCACCGAGTCGGGGCCGTGGTGTGACCTCGTGTGCTCGGAGCTGCAGCGGGTGGGAGCCGAACTCCAAAGCATTGCAACCCCACCCCAGGCATCTGTGAGGCAACCTGGTAAACTTAGACTCAGCTGAGAGATCCAGGGGAACTCGAATTCTCAAGCAAATACTTGAAGCTTGGATTGGTTTCTTTTTATTTTATCTCCCTGTGTGCAGTTGTGCAGGGAGAAGAGTCTGGGGGATACAGAATTTTGTGAAGACCCATGTCTTGGTTAAAAATTTTAAAAAATCCTGAATTTCTTTGTTGCATTGCAAATATCAGGGTTCAGCTGGAGTTTTCAGTGGCACTCTGAGCTCTCCAATGTTAACTCTTCCTTTTCAGCTGGATGTGTTGACATTGACTATAACAACTAACGTGGTGACCCGTGCTGTTTAACAGGCCATCGAGAAAACGAAGAGACCTTGGCTCTGTGGCAAACAGCACCGTGGTGCTACCCACCATCCCATCCTCTCCCAACAATTCAGCAGCAGCTGAGGGTGCAGAGGAGCAGAAACCTTTTGAGAAGGTGCTGTCCAAGGAGTCACTGGTGATCTCAGGGCTGCGACACTTCACCGGGTACCGCATCGAGCTGCATGCCTGCAACCACGATGCCCAGGAGTCCCGCTGCAGTGTGGCAGCTTATGTCAGTGCCAGGACCATGCCAGAAGGTGATTCTGTCCCTGAGCCCTGCTGTGGCTTGGTGGCTGTTCCCAAAATGCTGCTTTTCCCCTGGGAGGCAGCTGCAGTATGTGGGACCAGGGCTGTCCTTATGTCCCGGTGGGAAAGGAGGATGGATGAGGTATTGGCAAGTGTGAATTTTGCCCAAAGACATGAAATTAAACCTGATCTTGAACTTGGTTCTAGCTAAGGCTGATGACATCGTTGGCCCAGTTTCCCATGAGCTGGTGGAGAAGAACACTGTGCATCTAAAGTGGCAGGAGCCAAAGGAGCCCAACGGCCTCATCGTGCTCTACGAGGTGAACTACGGGCGGCTCGGGGAGACAGAGGTGAGAGGTTCTGCTTTCACAGCACCTTTGGAGAAGTGGCTCCACCTGGGAGCCCAGGGCTCTTCAGGATTTGACAGTCCTCATGCATACAGTACCCTGTCTGGTTGGGTTTCCTGGTGTAGAACTAATGGAATACAAAACTTCACTGGTGAATTTGTCTCCTCTGGAAGCCTGGGATGACATCAGGAAATAATAATCTGCCTCTGTGGTGCCTTTTTGCTCAGCAAGTTTAGCTGATTTGCCAAATTTCTGCATGGAGCTTTTGTAGAAATGTTATTTCACAGAAGGGCAGAAAACCCACATTGCTGTGTCTCAGATGAAAGGCTTTAAGTTGCACTGGGGAGGTTTAGATTAGATACCAGAAAAAAAAAAATCCCTGCAGGAATGGTCAGGCAGTGGAATAAATTGACCAAGGAGATGGTGGAGTCACCATCTCTGGCAGTGTTCAAGAGGTGTCTGAATGTGGCACTTGGGGACATGTTTTGGGGCTGATGATGGTGCTGGGTTGTTGTTGGGATTTGATGACCTTGAGGATCTCTTCCAGCATTGATGTTTCTTTGATTCTGTGAAATTTAAGTTGCTTAGAGGAGTTAGGAAAGCATTGAGCAGCCCATGAGGGGACAGGGCTGGTGTCAGTGCCACGGGGACAAGGCTGGTGTCAGTGCCACGGGGACAGGGCTGGTGTCAGTGCCACAGGACAGGGCTGGTGTCAGTGCCACAGGACAGGGCTGGTGTCAGTGCCAGGGTGACAGGGTTGGTGTCAGTGCCACGGGGACAGGGCTGGTGTCAGTGCCACGGGGACAGGGCTGGTGTCAGTGCCACAGGACAGGGCTGGTGTCAGTGCCACAGGAACAGTATCACTCACCAGTGCAGGCCCAGTGTCAGTGCTGAGAACCAGAGCAGCACATGGCACTTGCTCTCTGTAACCTGATCTACTGCCCTGCAAAACACAAATGCAGCACAAACCACTAACCTGGAGCAGACTGAGAGCCCTTGGGTGTATGTTTGCCAGCTGGGGAGGTGCTTCAGGAGGCCTAGAGAGCCCTCAGGGGACTCTTGGGGAGCTCTGGGTGCTGCAGGAGCCCCAGGAAACTCTCAGGGAGCTCCGGGTGCTGCAGGAGCCCCAGGGCGTTGTCAGGGAGCTCTGGATATTACAGAAGCCTGAAGGAGCTCTCAGGGGGCCTGGATGCTGAAGAAGCCCCCAGGAGCTGTCAGAGAGCCCTGGGTGCTGCAGAAGCTGTCAGGAAACCCTCAGGGAGCCCTGGGTGCTGCAGGAGCTCTCAGGGAACCCTGGGTGCTGCAGGAGCTCTCAGGGAACCCTGGGTGCTGCAGGAGCTCTCAAGGGAGCCCTGGGTGCTGCAGGGTGACCCTGCCACAGCCCCTGTCCCCACAGGAAGCCCATTTCTGCGTGTCCCGTAAGCACTTTGCCAGCGAGAACGGCTGCAAGCTCCGGGGGCTGCAGCCTGGCAACTACAGCGTGCGGATCCGCGCCACCTCCCTGGCTGGAAACGGCTCCTGGACAGAACCCACCTATTTTTACGTGGCTGATTATTGTGAGTTCGTCTTATTTTTGACATTTAATCCCTGACAGAAACTCGGGTTATTTCTGGAGGATGGAGTGTAGCAAGCAGTGCACAGACAGGCACATGGAGTCATTAAATATTTACCAAATACGTTGGTTGTCAAGAACCTGAAATTACTTGGAAACACGTGGCTTTTGTTTTTTAGTCCTCATTCTGACCAGCCCCACATTTTGATCTGAAATAGCCTCTAATTTTGTATTTGTTCCAATTTATTGGAGGGGGAGATTTTATCAAGGAAAACATTTGTATTTTGGACTTCTATAATACCTCCAACTCTCTCTTTCTCTCCTAGTGAATGCTCAGCCAAATATTGCTGTTATCATTGTTCCGATTATTTTTGCCATAATAATCGCTGGAATTATTGGAGCTGCTTATGTGCTTGTGAAAAAGAGGTGAGAGCAGTTTTCTCTTATTTTCCCCAGAAACACCAAAACTTCCATCCAGAAGTTTTGCTGCTTGGTTGGGAGTGAGTTTTTGTTTAGTTTCTAATTTCCATAGTGATTGCAGCATTAATTTTAAGTGCAGGAAATAGGAAATATGGGGACAGTTTATTTGCTTCATGGTTTGGGGATTAATGGAACTGCCCTCACCTCAAGGGTGTCAGAGGCTGCAGAGTGCTGAGGAATTTGTGTCTCTTCCAGACAAACCGAAGGACCAACAGGACCCCTGTATGCATCCTCCAACCCTGAGTACATCAGTGCCAGTGATGGTGAGAACAACCAGGGCTTATTTCTTGTGTAATCGTGCAGTCAGAATGGGGTTGGAGTTGTCTCTGTGGAGTTTTGTGGTCCTTCTGTAGAATGCAAAAGGATTTTGTAGAATTTGTGATGTGGCAGCGCTAACCCAGGCTGCTGCGGGAGCATCTTTCAGAGGATGCTCAGCTTAGAACTGTCCCCTGTGCCCAACAGTTTATGTCCCTGATGAATGGGAGGTGCCACGGGACAAGATCACCCTGCTGAGGGAGCTGGGCCAGGGCTCTTTTGGGATGGTGTACGAGGGCATTGCCAAGGACATCGTGAAGGGAGAGCCCGAGACGCGCGTGGCCGTGAAGACGGTGAACGAGTCTGCCAGCCTGCGCGAGCGCATCGAGTTCCTCAACGAGGCCTCTGTGATGAAAGGCTTCAGCTGCCATCATGTGGTAAGTGCTGGGTGCCTCAGCACACAGCTCAGCTCTGCAGTGCCTTCAGAGCCCGACCCTCGGCTTGCCAAAGTGGCAGAGGCTGATCAGAGCTGGGATCTCTCCCTGCTGGATTCCACAGAACCCGTTCTGCCCAAGTCGTTTCACTGCTGCTCTTTCTAAACTTCTCAGCCTGACAAGGCCTTGTGGGGTTTGGGAAATGGATTTGTAGAGAATTCTCAAAGCCTGACAGAAGGCTCACATAGTCTTGTGCATCTGTATGCAAACTTTGAGATAAAGTATGCTGACTTAGGCCTTGGAATAGGACAGATATTGTTAAGAGAGAAATTGAAATAGAAACAAGTCTCAAATTTTGACTTTGCAAATAGATTAGATATTTTGGAGAAATAGAACTATGAAAGATGTATTGTAACAAGACCCACAGAGGGTATTTTAATAGATGATTTGCTTAGAAGCAATCATCTGTTCTCAGCTCTGTTTTAGGGGGGTTGGCTTTGAGCTGAGCATCTTCTGTTTGGACACAGCCTCGAGGGAATTTCTCACTCGTTTTCCAGGTTCGCCTCCTCGGAGTGGTCTCCAAGGGACAGCCCACTCTGGTGGTCATGGAGCTGATGGCACATGGGGATCTCAAAAGTTACCTCCGCTCTTTGAGACCTGAAGCTGAGGTAAAGACAGGCGAGAGGGAGTCTGTTGTAGAACAGAGTGACTTGATTTGGGGTTTAATACTTCTTTATTTAATGGCTTTAAGCTGAAAGAAGATAGATTTGATTTGATATTGGGAAGACATTCTTGGCTGTGAGGGCAGGGAGGGCCTGGCACAGATTGCTCTGAGAAGCTGGAAGTGTCCAAGGCCAGGTTGGAAGGTGCTGCTGCTCATGGCAGGGACCTGGATGACCTTTAAGGTGACATCTAACCCAAACCATTGTGTGACTGTGATTTTTCCCTTGCAGAATAACCCGGGCCGGCCGCCCCCCACGCTGAGGGAGATGATCCAGATGGCGGCGGAGATCGCCGACGGCATGGCCTACCTGAACGCCAAGAAGTTTGTGCACAGGGACCTGGCAGCCCGCAACTGCATGGTGGCAGAGGACTTCACTGTGAAAATCGGGGGTAGGTGCTGCTGGTCTCTTCCAAGCCAGCCCATTCTGTGGTCAGGAGATGCTTCTGTGCATCGTGTTTGTTGTAAAAGCAAAGTGATAAAAGCATTGTGTCAAATGGGTGATTCTCACTGACTGCCTTTGGGGAAATGGCAGCACTTCCCTCTGTTTCTTCCCTGTGACAGAATTGTGTGGACTTCAGTAGGAACGACATCTCCTGTAGAACCAGAGCAGCTATTCTCACCTTCTTTATTCTCAAACCTCTGTCCTAAAAGTTCATTACCTTTCCAGCCTAAACTACCTGGGTTTATCTCACTGGTCTTTGCTTCTGTGAGAGTTAGGACAAAGAAGGAGTTGAGTACAACAAACCCAGTGCTGATAATCCTCTCATTGGGTCAGGTGGCTTTTAAAAGTAATTTAACCCAGTTTTTAACCCAAACCCTTTTAGAAATAAGTAAATACAACATTTAAAAATAACCTGGAACCCCACAGTGCGATGATTTTTCAGAGCTCTCTGGAGTTAAAGCCAGGGCAGTGGGATTTCAGGCAAAGGGAGCTTTGTTTTACTTACAGAGGATGAATAAAATCATGTTTAGAGTAGAAGCTGTCACAAAAAAATTTAACTCTGGAGTCTCTGTTGTGACTCTGTAGAAAAAATGCAGGAAAAGGGGAATGTTTTGAACATTAATCACGAGGTGACAGATGACTGCAGGCTGGGCTTTGGCAGCGGGGGGAAGGCAACATCCATCTGGAGATGTTGCAGAAGGAAAAGCAGGATGGAGGGAGAGGCATTTAACACATCCCAATTGCTTCTCTCAGACTTTGGGATGACCAGGGACATCTACGAGACGGATTATTACCGCAAGGGAGGCAAGGGGCTGCTGCCTGTGCGCTGGATGGCCCCGGAGTCGCTGAAGGATGGGGTGTTCACCACCTACTCTGACGTGTGGTAAGTTGTCCTGTGCAATCCCAGATGGATTCCAGCTCAGGAGCTCCTTGTTTTAGCACACATAGTTTAAACTGACTTGCTCAGAGCACAGACAAAACAAAGCCGTTGTTTTGAAACACTTCCACGAAAATACAGTCATGTTCTTTTGAACTGTGCGTTTTCCAAAATAACTCTGTCACTGGGAGGGCTCCAGGATGTTTTGTTCTCACCAGGAGCCTTCTCTCTCCCTTAGGTCATTTGGTGTTGTCCTTTGGGAAATAAGCAGCTTGGCAGAGCAGCCATACCAGGGACTCTCCAACGAACAGGTGCTAAAGTTTGTCATGGATGGAGGATACCTGGATCAGCCGGACAACTGCCCGGAGAGGCTGTAAGTGGGCAAGCAGGGACAACCAGCCCAGCTGCACTCTTTGCCTGAAGTGTGGCCAACAAAGATGGCCTGGCCTGGGGCATCTCTTAACCCCTCCTCCACTAGGGAGGAGCAAAACAGATCTTAGTGAGGCATCTCCCACAGAAATTCCACCAAAGCATCCTTAGCGATCCAGGGAAGGGCTGCCCAGGGAGGTTTGGAGTCCCCATCCCTGGAGGTGTCCAAGGGGTGACTGGATGTGATACTCAGTGCTCTGGGCTGGGGACAAGGTGGGAGTGGGTCAAAGGTTGGACTCGATGATCTTGGGAGGTCTTTTCCAGCCTCAGTGATCCTGGGATTTTATGTGAGGAGTCACACTGGAGCAGCTGTGAGGGAAAGCAGATCTGGCTAGAAAAGGGAGCACAGATGGTAACTCTGGTTCTGGTAGCCTCTTCCCCCAGCTGCTTCTGGCCAAAACAGCACTTCCAGAGTCATAAAATAAACATGTTTTGTGAGTATCCCTATGAAAAAAGCCTGCTGTGCTGGACATTTGTCTGATGGCCAGTTACAAACTCCAGTTTGAAACTTTATTTTTATTTGTGAGTTCTTTCTCCATGGTGTCTGATAACATGTGACCTCTTGCTGCAGCCTGTCTTTTGGGTGGGATGTTTACAGGACCTCTGTCCTCTGCCCAGCCTCTCATTTTCCTTGAAGTTTTGGGAGCTTTGTTATCTTTCAGGCTGAGTTAAAATTAAAAGGGAATTAATTAAAAAAGGATGACCTGGCTGTAAGTGTGTGTGCACACACACACCCACACAGAGTCTGTGAACACAGCCCTGTTTCCTTCAGCAGCCAAGTCAAGAACAATTGAAGGAATCGGAAGGAATTTTTCATCTAGACAGAAATAGAGAAAAAGGAGTGTCAGATGTGGAGGCTGGAAAGAGAACAAGCAACCTGGGCTGTCAGAGGTGTGGTGTGGGTGGTGGGGGGTCTGCCATGGGTATCTGCACGTGGGATTGTTTCTGCTGCCCCTGACTCTGCTCTGTGCTGCTGCAGGCACAGCCTGATGCAGATGTGCTGGCAGTACAACCCCAAGATGCGCCCCACCTTCATTGAGATCATCGAGATGCTGAAGGAGGACTTGCACCCCAGCTTCCACGAGGTCTCCTTCTTCTACAGCGAGGAGAACAAACCTCTGGAGACAGAGGAGTACGAGATGGACTTCGAGAACATGGAGAGCATTCCCCTCGACCCCTCCTCGTACTCACAGAGGGACAAAGCGCTGGGGAGGGACAATGGACCCTCCATGGCCCTCAAGGGCAACTACGAGGAGCACATCCCTTACACTCACATGAACGGTGGCAAGAAAAACGGGCGGATTCTCTCCATGCCCAGGTCAAGTCCCTCCTAACACTTCCTGTTTGGCCCAAGGGTTGTGTCTGCTTTTTTCCCCCCTCCACAAATCTCAGGACTCTTGTTATTGCTGCCACAGTGTATGACACACGTCTACAAACTCTTCAGATTTTTAATCATCTTATGATTAATTTCTTTTTTTGGGTTTTTTTTTTTGCCAAGTTGACTGGTTGTCAGTGGACTTATCTGTGAACATAAATGGAAGAGGTTTCCATGGCTGCTGTCCCTTCTGTAACCATGGTTTCACAACAGGAAGCGACCGTGTGAGTTCAACTGAAGGAGAAGCATCTGCGCTTGCCAGCAGAAGACGTGAAGTTCTCTGGTGCCTGAGCTCCAGCCCAGCAGCTTGGAACAAGAGCATTTCCAGTAGAATTCCAGGCTTTCAGGCAGGCTCTCCACTACAGCTGAAGGATTCAGCACATCAGTCGGACGCGCCAGATCCTCAGATTGACCAATAGCTGCTGCTTTCATACTTTTGTTTTGAAGGGGTGAAAGCCCCGGGGTGCGTGCGTGGGCGTGTGTGTGTGTGCGTGTGTGCAGTATCAACATGTGGGGTGTACCCTATAGCAAAAGAGACACTTCTGGTTTTGTACACAACTTACAGCGCTTTCAGGCACATGGTGGGATTCTCGGGGTGTCCTGCACAGGGCCAGGAGTTGGATTTGATGATCCTAGCGGGTCTCTTCCAACTCAGCATACTCTGATTCTCTGTTCTCACAGGAGCTTTCCTCTTCTTGGAAGTGTGTACTTATCTTTTTTCCCTGTTTCCCTGGAGGGACTGTATCCTAAACAGATTATTTTTTATACTGAGGACTCTTGGGAGCAGGTTTTCTCTCATTAACAAATGAGGAAAATGTGCTGGGAGCTAAATGAGCAGAACTCTGAGATTTGTGGGTACTTTCAAGACCAAACGAAGTAGGAGTCCCCTGACCTGAGACACGGAGTTTTCTGTCCTTACAGCATTGAGTATATATATTGTTTGTTGTAACATATTTAAAGATGTCTTTAGTTTAAATTTTAACTTCATATAAATTATTGACTGTTTATGATCCTTTTGGGGCGAGGAGAGTTTTGGGGGATTGTTTGGTCTTAAAGTGGTCCAAAGATTTCAGAATTAACTAATTTTAGCCTTGCAGGAGCGATGAAGCACATGTTCAGTTCATACTTGACAAGGCTTTGTAATAGTTTCATGATTTATACAACACAGTCAGCTGGCTCCAGTCGAAGCCCCATCTTTGGGTGTTGGGAGCTGAAGGACACAGAACATCCTGGCCTCAAGTCCTGCTCCTCCTCGGCCCCTGTGCCCCTTGCTTTGCCTCCCGTGCCGCAGATGCAGCTGGAGAGAGAAGACGAGCACGAACTGGAGCTGAGGAAGGGACACTGAAGGGGGGAGCACAAAGCTCTGGGCTCTGCACGCCAGAGGTGACCGAGGTTTGCTGCCTCTCTGCTGCTCCCAGGCCTCCAGCCTTGTGTTCCCCGAGATTCCTGCTGCAGAACTCCTGGGCTGTGGCTTGTCAGGATGTCAGCGCTCGCCATCAGGACTGTGCTTTGTTGTGCTGCTGTTTGCAAAGACAGAGCTGATGGGCTCCTGATGTTGGAGAACAAGGGTGAAACTCAGCCAGGGCTGGTGAAACCAGCGCGGAGCTGGCAGGAGCAGGGAAGGAAGATGATGGATGTCACAGGCCCGTGTCATGCAGGAGGTGCTCGAATAGCAGGGAGAGATGCTCAGTCCTTCACTTCTCCTCCTGGAGAAGCCCAAGATCTGTTTTGTGCTCTCTGCCAGGAGAAAGCGAGGCGGCCTGGCTCGGGAGAGCAGGAACATGGGCTGGGCTGTGACTCCAGCCTGGGCTGCTGCTGTGAGCGAGGCAGAGGGGCTGCAGTCCCTAGGGAAGAGCTCTCCCCACCCAGGGGTGCAGCTGGTTCTGGGAACCTCTGCCCCCAGCTGCTTCTGGCCAAAACAGCACTTCCAGAGTCACAAAACAGGGCATGACAGACTGGGCAGCAGCGGGAGCTGTTGGAGGCTGATCCCTTCAGCCCAGGTGGAGGGTACAGGTTGCTCCACAGATTTGGGTGGAAAACACAGTCCAGACATGGGTGAGAACCTTTGGATTTCAAAAGGCCTCGTTTACATTTCCTCTGCTTTACAAAGTCGTAACTGTTTAGCAGCTCTATACTACACTGCAGGAAAGAAGACATATTCTCACACTTTTCTAAGGAAGAGAAGTTTTTCTTATTAGAATTTTTTTATTTATTTTAATATATAAAACACTGTAAAAAAAAGCAACAATTTGTTTTCTTAAACACACAGAACATGTAAATTTGTATCTGCAAAATCTTGGCAAGTGGTTGTGGTGGGATTATTTTTGTCCTGTTCTGGTGCAGTCTACCTCAGTGTTTCTTAAGGATATTTTTTAATACTACGCACCTCTAAACCTGTTTAAATATTCTGGTCTGGACCTATTGTGGATCAGGGAAAATCAGTATCAGCTGATTCCAATACCAGGGACCATTCATGAAGGGAATGGGAAGGAGAATGGCTTGTCACTGTTGATCCCTAATCTGAACAGTAGTGGCCAATGAATCCATTTACAAATTTGGATCTGATCTCATCCCTTAGTTCTGTTGCAATTAAAAAAAAGAAAAAAAAAAAAAGAACAAAAGAGCCATTTAAATGTTTGGACTTTAGTGAACTCATGACCTAAAAGGAGCAGGCTGCTTCCTCCTGGATCAGCATGTGCCAGCGTGGAGCAGGGACTGGGACCAGCCCTCGCTGTTGGGGTTGCATTGGGGTGGCTTGGTCACTGCTCTGCTCGCTGTGCACAGGTGACCCAAGGTCCTGCCAGTGACCTCCTGAAACAAACCTTTCCCAGCACACCCTTGCTTTGATAACATTTCCAATGGCAGTGATCAGAACTGTGGGAATAGAAGATCTTTTAGAAGGAACATTGGAACCTCGTATTGGGTCTGGCTTTTCCACATGGTTGATACTGGTTGGCCCTGTGAGTACACATGGTTTGAACACTCAGATGGCTGAGCCAGGGAGCTTGTGCTGCCCCACGGACAGGCAGTCCCATGGCTCAGTGTCACCTTCACCCTGCACCAAACGGAGCAGTTGTTTGTACCCAGCACTGTGTGAAGGTTACTCACCCTTCCCACCTTGTGCCCAGGGGGAGGGAAGGAGTGTGGTACCAGTGGGGAGGGTATCGTGTTTCTCCTCTGTAAGACAAATAACACTAGTGGTTGCTGCTCGTGGCTGTTACAGATCACACTCAGCTGTAGAATTAGGAAGAATAAATGAACATCACCCACAAAGCCCAGCTCTCACTGCTGGAAAATCCTTCCTTGGCTCACAGCTGACATTTTGGTCTCTGCTGCCGGAAGATCCTCGCCCCGGGGATGCCCGAATGCCTCACTCAGATCTCGCTGATTCCTGCTCAGAGAATTCCTGCAAGTGGAGACTCAAGTGCTGTTGAAATCTCTGGGGTGTTGCCAGGGACCCCAGCCCGGGCAGGGCTGCTGTGCTGAGCCTTCCTTGGGGGAGCTGCTGCTCTTTGCTCTGGCCACGTCTTTACGGGGCTGCATTCCCCAGCTGCAGTGGAAGCACAACACTGCTGCTGCTGCTTAGGAGGAACCAAACACTAGTATAGGAGAGCAGGTGGGATGGCTGGTGGAGGGCAGCCAGCAGTGGGAAGCTCTTTCTTTCCTTGCATTAGTATTTGTTGGAGGGTTGGCTCCTGCCCTTTGTGGGCAGAGAATGCCCCACTCACAGCACGGGGCAGCAGGATAGACTCCTCAGCCTGTCCAGGAGCAGCTGGAGCCTCCTGGGCACAGTCTGGCACCACCACGTAGCCAGAAATTCCCTCTGGTGAATCAGAAGGAGCAAGAAGCTGAGCTCTGCCGAGCTTTCACTGAGAAAACGTCTGAAGTGCGAGGCTGGAGAGGTTTCTCAGAAAGGTTTCCACATTAAACTCGATTGCCACTTCCTGAACGGCTCTTGCCAATCTGGAACTTCTCTCACGGGCCAGCACAGCGCTGCAAAGCTTGGCTGCTGGGTTAGGAACGTGTCTGTCTTGGCTGCTTGTAAATACTCTATTGTGTTGTAAAATAGAAAAGCTCAGACATAAACTCTGTGCCAGCACTGGGTTGGGAAAGGTGATGGGAACTAGACCACGCTGCAGCAATGATGGTAAAGCAGCTGTGTGGGTATGAAGAGGCTGCTTTTAGGTTGCTAAAGGGTACTCTTAATTTATGGGTAGTTTATCTCTTTCCTCCTAAATTTGTATTATAGCGATGGGACACTTTGATTAATTTTAGTCTGTTGGCTATAGTGTTGGTATCTCTTTGGGGAAAAAAAATAATCTCAAAGTTGTTTCTTGTGTTACTGAGCTGACTGTGCTGAAGGCAAATAGGAAATGACAGGATGAGAAGGGTGCTGAACCTCTGCTTTAGAGGAGAGAGGGAGGGAAGCAGACGAGTTCCCTCTCAAAGCCACTGTGACACGAAGATGGACCCTGAGGTGTCCCGGGCCCTTTGCTACCAAGACTGGAACCTTGTTTTACAAGCCAGAACATAAAATACCTTTGTGCCATAAAACCTTACTGTTAAGGCTGTGCCAGGTGCTCCCGTGATCCGTGTGGGATCGGCTCAGAGCCTGGAGGGAGCTCAGGACTGCAGATGAACCCTGTGATCCTCTGGGAGCCGGGGACTCGCAGGAACCCCGGCCCTGCCCAAAGAGCCACCGCCCCTCGGAGTGTCCTGTGGTCCAGGGAAAGGAACTGCTGAATGGGTTGGAATCAAGAAATAGTTACTTTGTGAAATTCAACATAAGATTAGTTTGGTATTTGTATGAACTTAATGGAATTTGGCCTTTTTATTACCTTCTGCTTGGCTCTGTGTTCCCTTTGCTTGGATTCTGTCCGTGAGTGTCGGTGTAAAGCCTTGACGTGTTCAGCCTCATTAGGAGCATCACAAGAGTGAAGCCAATCATTTAGCTGACTTTTGGAGGAACCTGACTGTTGAAAAGCAACTCTAAAGTTACCATTTTTAGCAAATCTGCTGTCATTAAATGTGTATTTCTTTTTAAAATTAATTTTCTTGTCCTTCCTGGAAGGAAGCACTTATTCTTGCAGTTTGGGCAAATTCACTGCAGCACAATGCAAGCTGTAAGAGGACAGGTAGAGAAATGACTTTTTAAATATTGTATAATAAAGTTAGTATTAACTCCTATGGTGTTGTTATTTTTTTTGCCAACAGATTTGCAATCAGCCAGAAGTTCTGTTCCTGGTGGTGGTTTTGTTCCCACTCCAGTGTTCCAGCTGGTGGTATTAAATAGTTTCCCTTCTCAGCCCAGAAAGATCCCTTGGGAACAGGGTCTGGTGGCTGGGGGGACCTGGAATAGTCCTGGCAGCTAAAGAGGAGCCATCAGTGGAGGTTAAATGTGAGCTTTTACTTAGTTCAGCCCCAGCCCCTGGTCAGTCCCAGCAGCATCAGTAAATCTTGAGCTGAGGGCTCTTTACTTAACACTAAAGCTCTCTAAATCCAGATTCTCCCAGCAGCATTCCAACGCTTCCACCATCCCCACTTCCAGGTCTTTTCCCATGAAAACTGATGGAGATTTTTAGAAAGGCCACGTCTAAATCTGCAGAGTTAGAGTGTTATTTAAGCAGGAAAAGCATTACCTTCTGCTTTAGTTAATGGAATGATTTTATTCTTGGAGTATCAAAACTGGTTTGTATTTGAGGACCCTCATAGATGGGGGAACTGGACATCAGCTTCATCCAATATAGCCCAAAGCAAATGCTCTCTGCTTCACTTAAATAAACCACAGATAGTTTCAGTTACATGTTAGGTGATGTTCTGTGAAGTCTTGGGGTTTTTATTTTTTTCATTCTTGCTGCTCCCACCTTTCCCTCTGCATATCTAAGGTTCCAGAATACAAATAGTACTGCAGATACCTCTTGTTTGAAATAAAGGATCAAATGTGCCATGATTTTTTTAAAAAGGAAGAAAAAAGAGAAAAAACTTTCCCCTTGATTTATTTTTTCAATGTTTTCATATCTAAGAGCCAAGCAGTGACATGTACAGAAAATCTTTGAATAGTTTAAAAAAAAAAATCCTTGCTGTGTGTCAGAATATTGAACAATTAACTGTTTATATTAAAATTCTGAATAAATTATCCAAGAATAACTGTTCATTTTGTGTCTGCTGTCTGTGCAGCACTGAAGGCTGCTTTGCTGTGGAGAAAGCACTAAATTCGTACCTTGGAATAAGTTGCAAAATAAATGGTGTTAAAGAAAAAAAACACAACCTCACAGCTCAACGAACTGTAGGCTTGTAGTGTGAAGCCAATGGAACTCCTCTACCTGATGGCTCTGGTGATCCTGTCCTCACCTCGGGGCTCTGGGGTGATGCTTCTGATGCCAGCGGGTGAACTTTGGTGCCAGGATTCCTTCTGGAGCATCGAGAGCTGTGGCTCTGTGCTGTATTTCTGTTATTTCCTGGGCATGGACCAGGTGTTCCCTCCTTGGTGAGGACAGACTCTTCACTGCCGGTTTTACAGCATCAAAGGTAGAGGATCAGCCCCACCCCTGTCTTGTGGTGGAGCTGCTGTAACCGTGTGCAGCAGGAGCCTCCTGTCCTGCCCCGGCCCCTCTGGGGGTATTTCAACTTGGTTTTGTTTCACCAGAGCCAAGATTTCTCTCCTGATCGGCTGCACCAGCGAGGTGAGGGCTCTGCCCCCTCCTGTCAGGGAGGTAAGCAGAGCCCAAAGATCCCCCGAGCCTCCTTTTCTCCTGGCTCAGCCCCCCCCAGCTCCCTCAGCATTGACTCTCCAGCCCCTTCCCCAGCTCCGTTCCTTTCTCTGCAGTGAGAGGCCTGGAACTGGACACAGCACTCAAGGCCCCACCAGTGCCATTTTTTCTAAGCTTATCCAGAATTCTCTCACTCTGAGAATGATCTTTAACAGACTGGTATTTTAAGATGTTTTGGAGTCACTTCTTCTGACACAGGATTGTTATATGGGGATCCTAAAATGCAAAAATAAGTAAAGCCACAAAACATGAACTTGCTGTCCCGGGAGGTTGCTGGATGTTCTGGGGTGCTGTGGGGGGGCTGCTGAGGCTCGGACAGTCCTCGTGCCATTATCCCTCATCACTCTTCCAGGCTGCCTGCACAGCTCAGCTTCAGCCCCCCTGCCCAAGCCATGTCAGACACGTAGCAAGAGGAAAAGAGCTCGTCCTTTTTTGAGCCAAGGATAACTCACCAACCCATCCGCCAGAGCAGCTGCCTGGTGTTTAGGAGCTGCCCTGATCTCTGATGCTAATCGAGCTCTTGTGGACTTCAGAGAAATTAAACCTTAATTCCTTTTTGCTCTTGCGGTTTCCTGGAGCACAGGGTAATTGCTATTCTAAGTGCTGCCAAAGCTGCGGTCTCTGAGTAATTGGAGTGTGAGTGGTTCTTGTTCTGATTAGGGTTTGGCTGGGGCTGGTGAGTGCTCGGGGCTCTGGGATGAGGAGCATGTGTGCCTCAGCCCACGGGACTTGTTGAGAAGGAGGGAATGGCTGTGCCAACAGCCCTGAGCCTGGACCGTGCCAAGGGCAGGGCAGGGGCACTGCCTTGGAGCTGAAGTCTTTGTCTCTCTCCTGTGCAGGTGAATATGGTCGGTGCAGGCATTTCTGTGCTGTGCTGTCACTTCACCCTGCGTAAGACAGACCTGCTGGGCTTTGGGGTCCCTTGCTCCACAAGGTCAAGCCAGGACAGCAAAGACCAGGGACTCGTTAAGAGGAGCGGTGTGTAGGAGGCTAAGGAGCCGTGGTGCAAGGAGCCCACGGGCAGGGCCGGGCGTGCGGGGTTCTCAGGGCACGCACAGCGGTTTTTCCCCGAAGGGAACAGGAAGCAGTTGCGGCAATAGCTGCTCCTCGCAGCCATCGTGACTTTAGGGCTCCCCGGGCCCTGCACCGCCTGCCTCGGGGCCCACAGCCCTCCTGATGGCTTTGCTGGACCCTTCCAGAGCCCAGACCCCCGCGAGGGTGGGAGCGAGCAGCACCGGGGCACTGTGGTGGGAAGTGCAGCATGGGAGGGGTGGGTTTGTTTGTGCCGTCGGAAAGGGGAAGCGGTGAGAGGGCTGAGCCAGCGGCCCCCGTGAGCAAACCGCCCTCACGGCCGCTGCTTCCCCGCTGAGGCTCCGCTTCTCGCTCTGCTCCAGCAGCTGGAGAAGGAGCCGGGGCTGTCAGAGCTGAGAGTGCACGAGGAACCCGCCACAGAGATGCCTCCAGCCCTCAGGGTAAGTCGCTTTCTGCACAAGCTCCATCCCACAACAGCGGGGTTGTCACTCACCTTCCTCAAGGCCTTGTGAGGAAGCAGCTTGTCTTGAAGCCAAAAGTCCCAGTGCTGGGTTTGGTGCAGCCTCCCTCCTGCACGAGCTTCAATGCAAAACATGGACTGGGGAGGCTCAGCCCACACGGGGTTTTGCTCTGCTGTGAGGGAAGAGGAGGAGGTGAGGTCAGGATTTAGCCCTCAGGTGTCATCATGGTGGGCTCTGGGGCAGTGCTGGGCTGGCTGGGCACCCTTTGGGTGCTCTTCTTGGCTCCTGCTGCTCCTGTGCCACAGCTGAATGTTTGGAAAGATACCCTGGCACTGCCCACAGCTACGTTTGGGTTGTGCACAAGAGGGGTCCCAAATGCCCAGGACCCCCAAATTCCACTCTGGACTGCTCACTCCAGGGCTGGTCCCCACTGTTACCAGGGAGATGGAAGCAGAGGGGATGTAGACAGGGCTGTACTGGATGGGTGACACTTTGGAGTTTGTGGCCAGGCAAGAAAAATGGTTTTTGACACCTGCTTTTGTGTATCACCAGCCCAGCCTGGGCTTCCAGCTGTGGAGGTACTTGTGGTCATTCCCAAACTGCCTGGGCTCTGCTCAGTGAGGCCACAGGCATCAGTTGACAGCAGCAAGGAGGAGTTCTGGTTTGCCCCCAGAGCCCAGCAGCTGCACTGGGGTAAAACCTGGCTTCTTGAGCCTATTGAGGGGTTGGAGTGAAGTTTGGGACCTGTCTGGGCTGTGGGGCTGGGGCCAACTGGGAGCAGTGGGCTTGGAGGGTAGGGAGTTGGGTCTCTTGGGGCAGTTTGAGAACGCTCCCACCTGCTTCCCTGTGAGGGAGAGCTGAGGAGGGCTTGGAGGAACGCCCTTGCCAGGGGACTGGGACTTGCTGTGAGCTGCAGGATGATGCTGATGTCATGGATGGACGGGGTTTCTTGCAGTCCCTTGCAGAGGCTCTGCCACATTACTTGAAAATGAGAAAAAAGTGTAAATAGCGAACCTTCATAAATGTAATGACATCAAGCCTTGAAAGTATCAACTCTGACCCTTCACAGAAGGTGATGGTGACTCTTAGGCAGGTGAGAAGAAGTGCCTGAAAGGTCATGCTCACAGCCATAGAGGGAGCAGCAGGGAGGCTTTGGCAGAGGGGCTGTGGTGTGTTAACAGCTTGTTTTCTGTTTCTGTCTGCAAGCCTCCAGCAGCACTCAGGGGCTGTGTGTGCTCCAAGGCCACTAATCCCCAGGCCCAGCTGTAGGAAGTCACTGACCTGCCACACAGGTGGGAACGACAGGGGCCAGGATTTTCTCTCTGGCTACAGCTTCCATCAGCTGATACTTCTGACAAAACACTTGGCTTCTCCACTCCCCCCTTGGCAGCCCCTGGGCTGCAGCCTGCAGCGCTGCCTTAGACCGCGCTGAGCTCTGCCGTGCTCCGTGCCGGCGTCTCCTGCTCGGGGCTGTACCTTGCACAGGGCTCCCAAATGTCAGACTCGCTGCTCAACCACTCCTGGCCATCATTTTCCAAGCGCTGGAAGAAGAGATGGTCCTTTAAGCGAGGTAATGGCCAGGGGGACAGGGGGCTGAGCGTGTGACGGGAGCTGGGTTGTGGCAGGGACAGCTTGTCCTGGACTGAGCAGGTACCAAAGAACCCCAGGGGCCCGGGCAGAGCTTGTTTTGGGGTGTCCCCCACTCCTCACTGCAGGGGACACTGCCTTGAGTAGCGGTTAACATTTTTCCTTCTGTTTAATCTTCTTTTCAAGGCACAGAATTGCCTCCAGAAGCTGAGTAATGGGTTAAATATCAGCCTTTTGGTTTTGTAATAAGTTTGTTTCGTGGCTGGCAGTGAGCTGGAGGTCCCGGTGCTTGCAGACAGCTGTCTCTGCACGCTGCCTGGCCAGAGTTTGGTGTTCGAGCAGATGTGGGGGAAAAGATTCCTTCAGTCTTTCAGTGAGGGCTGATGAGCAGAGCCCCTGTGTCCGGAGCCCTGGCAGTTTGGGTGGCCCTGGCTGGGCTTCACTGTGTCCAGCAGCAGGGGTGGGAAATGGCAGCAACTGGTGTGAACTGGCCTCATTTCTGCATGTGGTGTTGTGACTTGGAAAGAGGGAAATGAAAGCCCCAGGAAGCAGGACATTTACAATCCTGGAGGAGCCAGACACTTCGTGTGTCCTTGTGAGCAAACACTGCCTTCAGGCTGATGCTTTTGGGTACCATTACCTGCAGTATCAGAGCTCCTTCTCCTCTTTCTCCTTTGTTATTCTCCACCCACTCCCAGTTCTCTTCTGGTGTGGATGTGCAGGAGACCAAGATCCAAACTGAACAGTTGAGGGAAGGTTAATTCAGAGCAGGAGGTGGGGGTCCTGCAGGCTCTGATGGGTGGTGAGCGCCAAGCAGCTCCCTCAAGCTCCAGCCTCCCCAGTACCATGCCTGCTGGGGGGTTATGGGCTGGCTGGGCAGGCTCAGGTGGGCTGATTTCTCTAACAAATGAATCAGCCTCATGGCTCTCCCAAGCACTGACTGCTTTGGAGAGGGCCTGGGTACAGCCAGCTCCCTTCAGCATGTGCTTGCAGAGCAGTTTGTCCTGTTGGGGCTTGTGCTTGGGCACAGAATGCTCAGGTCTCACTCAGCCCCTCTCCCACGCTGATGTTCTGTAGTGTGGCACTTGCTGATCCATGTGGGCCCTTCCCTCCGTGCCCCCCAGAGTGCACAGTGCCCCCCAACCTGCACAGTGACTTGGAGGGAATCAGAGGGGCTGCAAACCCCCCTCAGCCCTGCTGAGAGCCTTCAGCTGAGAGACAGCAGAGAACAGACCCGACTCCCTGCTCCTCTGCCCTCTGTGCCCAAGAGCCTGGCCCCAGGGCAGTGATAAGGCAGGGCTCTGTACAGTGTGTTACAGTGTGGGACAGCTTATCTTCCCCTCCTCCTGCCCGGAGCCAATCCCCACTGCTGCCATGAGGGGCCCACACCAGGCCAGGGACTGCACTTCAGCCCATCTTGGCACAGGGAGTTCAGCACTTGCTTTCCAGAGGTTTTTCCCTATAGCTCTGCACACCCTGCCACAGGATATGTGAAGGGCAGCTGGGGCAGGGCCAGGAGGGCAAGGGTGGGTCAGGGGAAATGGAATCATTTTTATTTCTTGTCCATGATGCTCTCCATGGTTTCCCAGCAGTCTCTATCCCTGACTGCTGGGAAATGCCCAGAAATTCTCTGAGTCTTTCCTTCCTCCTGGGATTGTTTCATGGAGCAGAACTGCCCGGTGCCTTTGTCCTGCCATGTTTGGTGTGGTCTTTCCCCAGTGGGAATGCAGACAGTGTTTGATGTTGGAGGATGTGACTGGTGTGGCCAGAGCTCACATCCATGTTTTCCTCTGACATGTCCCCTCCCAGCGCCAGCCTGGCTCCAGGGTCACTTGGGGACAGGCAGCATCCTGCACTAAGCCAAGGGACAGGCAGGTGAGGATGGGACACTGCTGGCAGGGCTTGTTCCAGTGATGGCTGCACTAGTGCTGTCACCTGCACTTCTGGGTGCAGCTCCAGTGACCAGCCTGTCCGAGGGAAATCAGCACAGCCAGTTACAGGAGGGAGGGTTTGACTGGAGTTGTGAACTGGAATGATGAGAATCTCTGTTGGGATCCCAGTGGCCTTGGGTACAGTTCGCACAAAGCCTTCTTCCTTGAGCCAGAGCAGCTCAAAGACAGCTGATCCTGCTGTCCCCACAGCATCAACCCCCCTGAGATCATCCCAGAGTGTCACGTGCCATGGATGCCCGTCACTGCTTCCTTCCTCCCCATGCAGCAGCCCAGGGTTGTCATGTTTCACCCATGGGAAGCTCTGTCATAGTGCAGGAACCATCCCAGCCCAGCGAGCGATGCTTCCTCTCCAACTCTGCCCTGGGAATTCCTCTGAGGAGGCTGCTCCCTGCAGCAATAACCTTTTATGGTTTCCAGCCAGAGACGAATTAAGCAACTGCAATACCTAATCTGCTTAATGTTCTCCTAAAGCAAACAGCATTTGTTCTTGAAAGTGTCATTTTGTTATCCCATCTCCAGCTTCAGCTGAGGAAAGGTGTCTGCCAGAGCCTGGGGGGCCAAGATTCTCTGTCCCCTTGCCACGACGCTGGAGCCTGGGTCCTTCCAGACAGGCTGGAGGGCAGAGTACGGGAGACTCAAGGTGCTCCAGAGTTTGCCACACTTGCTGACACCTTGGTGACCACCTTGATCATTGATATGGGGATGTTCACAGCCCCCCAGACCCGCCTCCTTCCTATGCGTGCTCCATGCTCGAACTTGCTTGCCCATCATCCCACAGCCTGACGCCTGAAGGCATTTTTCCCCACGAGCTCCTCCATCACCCCCTTGCCCAAGCTCCTGCTCCATGCAGGGTGCCAGCCCAGCCCCTGAAGTGGGGGCCGTGGCTGGTGCTCACACATTGCCTAAAATGGTGTCCCCGGGGCTGCCGCCCGAGCGCGCCGCGTGCGCTGCCCCGACCCCGCGCTCACAGCGCTCTGATTTATCGCGTGTTGAACCGACTGCCTGAAGCCTCCGAGGAGGATTTAAGTCCTTTGGTGGGTCTGGACCGGGTCTGTTGACTGCAGCCTATGCCTTGGCCAAATCCTGAGCCCCGCATGGCACAGGCAGAGCACAGGGAATATTTTCCAGGCCTCCAAGGAGCTGACTTTGTTCCAGGGATCCACTTTAGGGCTGCATGGAGCTTGGTGCCGGCCCAGAGTGGCCTTGGCGGGATGGCTGGACACTGCTTGGGAGGAAAAAACTCCTTGTTTTAGTTAAACCTTCAGTCCAGGGCTCTGGCCTCTGTCAGGCCACAGCCCTTGTCAGCTTCTGCTGCCTCACAGGGCTTTGCTGCTTTCCCTGTGGGTAGTTTGCTGAAGGAATGGCGAGAGCATGGAATCTTGTTTTTCTTCCTTCCTTGGATTTGTGTGAGGGAAAGCACCACCTGTCATGGCCTCCCTGGGATGCTCTCCACCTCCTGGTTGCTCCCCGTGGGTCCACTCTACCTTAGCCATCATTCCAGCCTGTTTGGGGGCTTCAGTGGTTTTCACTGCCCACTGAGAGCTTTCGCTGCTTTTCCTACAAGTTCATGCCAAAATCTGTTGCTGGTTCAAGGGTGTATTCACTTCAAAATGCTGATTTTTGATTGCCAGCTGAATCCAGGTGCACTGAGGAAAGCAAAAGGTGATGTTTAATAGCTCACTAAATCTCTGCCAGTTGCAGATGCAGCTCAGGGACATCCTGGGCAAGAATTGGTCTATTCATTAAAAATGTCATGTGAGGTAAATTTTACAGCCTTGCTAGAAAGCCTGTTTCAAATTTTCCCTGGTCTTGTAGCTAGAAACCCCTCAATTAAAATAGTGCCTTCAGAAGTATTTTCTTTCTATATTATTTATAGTCCTTCTCTTGAAACCTTCACAGACATTTGAACACACCAAATGCTCCTTAAAACAGAAAATCTGGCATCTGTAGTGTGCAGTTGGATCCAAGGAACAAACCTCCAAAGTCTCCCTCACGTTTGCTGCCTTTTTTTAATTGGCACCATGCAATTCCTGGCTGAATTGTGTAGCTTTATAACCCACAGCAGGATGCAAGCTTTCCAAGAGTATGTTTTTTAACAATGTCTCCCTTACATTAATGTCTTTATGCGTGATTTTCCTGGAGTGTGATGGGTTTCTAGCAGTTTCCTGCTGGTTTTTTCCCACTGGATAGGTACGGCTGCTTACAGTCTCTTGCTGTTGTTCTCTGCATCTTCAGAGATCCACCACAGGGCTTCAGCCAGCAGCCTGGCTTTTTTCCCTTTGCCTCAGCCCTTTGCCTCAGCTGTGTGTCTCAAAGGAATAAAAAGCCTCCATGAGTCATGGATTGGTTCAGGGATTGTGGCTAAGGTTTACAGTGTGTCTGCTCCACAGGAATGTGCTTCAGTCAGCTGGACCATCTATTGTACCAGGAAACACATCCAGACCTTGGTTTGTTTCTCAGTGACTTATCAGATGGTACATGCCCACTCAGGTTCACACTCCTGCCTGGGGAAAATCCAGACCAGAGGAGTGATGCAGAACCAGGAGAATTATGTGCTCCCAGTATTGCTCTGCATATTCAGTGTTGTCTGGAGCCACCAATTTGCCTCCCAGTATCCATTATTACCCATCCACCCAGGCATCCCTTATTCCTTATGGATGAAAATAAAACCACCGTCAGTATTTTTATTCCAAGATTTCTGATTCAAAGGTCCATAATGTCAATAACAGACATCAAAATGTGCTTAATTCTCTTACTGTGGAAAAAGCCTCTGCAGCATAGGACACCCTATGAGGGCCTGGCTGGGACAGTGCAAGCCTGGTCTGTCCCCTTGCACATGCTGCAAGGATGTTTCTGTTGAGGGATGAGGTTTCTGCTGGCAGGAAATCCCTGCACCAGGTTCCTACAAGATGAAGGCTGCTGTGGAGATTGCCTGGCACTGCCTGTCTGTGAAGGAGCAGAGGGCATGTGGAGCATTTCAGCACTGCCTGATGTCACCTGTGGGTGTGCAGCTGGTTTTCCATCCCTCCCAGATGTCTGGTTACCTGCTGAGACCTTCTCTGTCTTGCAGGGTCTGACTGCAAGCCGTGCTTACGGGAATTCACTGACCACAACAGCCCTGCCTTGGAGTATCCCACCCCCAAAAGCTTCCTCCCATCCCTGATCGCTGAGGATGATTCCTTCTGCACCAGCATGGCTGAAGACAAGGCAAGTATCCTCTATCCTGCTGCTACCACAGTGCAAGGCAGAGGCCAGGGCCAGCAAACTGAGTGGTCAGCACCATGTCCAGAGGGGTTTGTGGTGGAGTAGGAATGGGGGAAAGTGGTACTGATCCAGATTGCCAAGGAATACAAGGTTATGTGAGGGACAGCAGGGGAGGGTGACTACTGGAAAGTCACTTGCAAGTCTGGCCCTGCTCTGCACCCCAATTTCTGCACGGGAGGCATCCCCTTTGCAGGATTTGTGTGAGGCTCTCAGACAGGATTTGTGCTGCCTTTGCAGGAGGACTCATCTTCCACAGAGCTGGATGTGCCAGCAGCAGACTTGCACAGCAGCACAGAGGATCTCCTCTCAGACTCTGCTCTTCACGGCACCGAGTATTACAAAGATCTGGGACTCCTGAGCCTGTCGTCTGCCAAAACAGCGCCAGACACAGCAGCACAGCCAGAACAAGGATCCCAGACTGTGTCTGCCCTTCACTCATTGGAAGAGAGACCAAGGGCTCTGAGCAAACTGTCTGTGGATGTTGCTTTTTCCAATCCCATTTCCTGCTCGGTACGTTACAGCAAGGCTGACTGTTGTTTTCTGAACAAAGGCCACCTGTGCTCCTGTGCAGCCATGCCAGATGACGGTACCAGCACTTCTGAGCATCCTGCAGAGACAGACAATGAGCTGGACCTGCAGGAGGCCCAGGATTCCTTCCCCACGCTGGTGAGATCTATGTCCACCTCCCGGAGGCACAGCTGGGAGAGCCCTCTGTCACCCGTGGACTGCAGGCGCAGGTACGGCGGGACTGTGAGTGATATTTGATGTACACAGAGCAGTGGATGTGGGAGGCTGAACATCACACTGCCCACAGCTCCAGAGGCTGCTGGGTGGTCTCCCTCGCCTGTCAGCATCTGCCAGAACAGCTGGACACCCACTGCTCATGTTGGGTGGGATGTGGAAGAGGAAGGGCTAGGGCAGCAAGAGGCTTTAATGTCTCCTTGGAAGTAGGAAGATCCTCTTTACTGGAGCTGTATCTCTCTTTTCTGTCTGGAGGGAATCTTGAACAGCATCAGTTGCCCCAATGACCTCCATCCTCTGGCTCAAAAGGAATTTTTCCCATCAAAGAGGGATTAAGAGAGCTCTGTCAAATCCTTTTTTTTCTTGTCTATGAGTTGGCTTGGTGGGGCCTGTGCCTGCAAGCACTGTGCTATCCTCCAGCCCTCTGCCCTCCACGTGGCTGCAGAGGAGGTTGTGTTTGTAGCATGGTGCTGAGCTCTGGCTGGGAGCAGGGTCAGGCCTGGAATTTCTGCCATCCTCTGCTCCTGCCACATGAATGCCTTGAGCTCCAGGTTTCTCCAGGAATGCTTTCCCTGCTGACAAATGTATTGATCTCCCAGCTGACTGGGATTTAGGTGCAAGCCAGGAAGGACTATTTTTATCTCATCCTTATACGGTACCCTAAAATTATTGCAGCCTGCAATCTTGGCAGTCCTTTTTCAAGCTCAGACTTTGGTTCTCAGACCTATTGTTGTTCATGTGCCACGGATCATTGACAGTTTATGCTGTAACAGGCACATGAGTAACAGTGGCATGGAGTGGCTGTTGGTGTCAGGGACACGTTCTGTCCCCTCACTGGGTGATGAAGCACGTGTGAGCAGGAGGCCAGGGAAGGGGAATACACCCCACTGTTCCCTAAGCAAACACTTCCTGAAGCCTGCCTGTGGTAGCACGAATGAAGTGACAGTGATCTGCAGGCAGAACCCATGCAGAGACTAAGATTTTCCACTGAGCTTTATCCATCATTTGGCTTCTGTGTTGTTGTCACTGCAACAGCACTTGGTGTGCAGGGCACTGTGAGGTACTGGGGGACCTGGTCCACCCTTCACTTCGTAGAAAATAATTTTTTTCCTTCCTCAAAGCTGGGCCCTGGTGGGAGCAGGATTTATGGCATGATGCCACAGTGGTGATGCAATAAACAACATCATCTGCCACTTCTAAATGCCCAGAGGGACTTTCCTGGCTGTCAGCTGACAGGGCAGCAGCTCTGGGGCAGGCAGGCAGGACAGGCTGCTGCCAGGATGGCTGCACAGTCTCAGGGGTTGCTAAGAGATCAGTGTGTGCAGTCCAGCACTAAACATCCCGGGTGACCAGGGAGCTGGGGACTCACTGGTGGCAGCCAGAGAAGCTGTTTTTAACAGGCTCAAGACTTGGTGTCCAGGCTGACATTTCCTGTCATTTCCTCTCCCATTCCTGCTGTGGGGAGTCTCCTTGTCCCAGCTGCGTGAGCTTGTTAGGACCACCCAGCCAGGGACATTGCAGGGGCTGTGCCATGCCAGGCAGTGTGTCAGGTCTGCTCAGGTCTGCTCTCAGGCTTCTTCCTGTCCCCTGATTAGGTTCAGCCTGGATGTCACAGAGCTGGGCAGTGACCCAGAGCAGGACGATGTGGAGAAGAGGAGCCAGTCCTGCCTCCAGCCTCATGTGTCCCTTCAGCTGCCCAAAGGGGAACGGGGAGCCTGGAGCAGCAGCCGGGGTGGCACAGTGATCAAAGTGGAGATAGAGCCACTGCACCCAGACCTCGTGGCCAGCCCCAGCTTGCAGGAAGTGGTGAGTGTGGAGGGCTGGGCACGGGCAGCAGGGCAAGCTGAGGGTGCAGAGAGCAGCATACACAGGTGTCAGCTGCAGGCTGGACTCCTTCAATGCCAGCATGAAACCAGGAGGTCGGCAGGAATCTCAGCAAGGATGGGCTTTTCCAGATAAACTGTCCCATCCTGTGGGATAAAGGCCCTGGGAGCTGTCTGTAGTACAGCCCTCTTTTCCCATATATTTAGCTGGAATTTCCCTTCCCTTGTGCCTATTGCCTCTTGTCCTGTCACTGCAGCTCTAAGGAGAGTCTGGCCCTTATCTCTAATCCTCTGTCAGGTAGTTGAAGACAGCAGTGTCACACACACCCACACACACACCTTACACGCTGCTTTGCTTTGGGGAACACCTTTAGACTCAATTAATATTAAAAGGACAATTGCATCACGGTGCTACATGTCCAGTAGAAGTGAGACGTGCCTAAGAAGCTTTCAGACACAAAGAGTGTCTTGCTCCAGCCTTCCTGGAGCCAACAAACAGCTGGGCCTAATGCTGTCCTGCATCACAACCCTGACAAAACAAGAGGGAAAGGGTGAAGAATCAGCTGTGATGGAGGCTTCCATGGTGCACAGAGCACCAAAGATTTCTGTGACTTTTTACTTCTCCAGAAATGTGTCAGCAGTGGGAAGAGACTGAGGTCCAAGTCTGTCCCATCAGCCTGTGAGAGTGTTGCCACCCCCCAGATACCTCACAGTTTCAACACTTCTCTTCCAGCTGTGGAAGGTTGGTATAGACTTTATGCAATTAAATGGGTTGAAGGTGTGATTAATAAGATTAAAAACTGGAGCTGTAGCCTCCAAAAGCATGGACAGCCTCTTTCCCTTCCACATGGTCCCAGGAGCTCCTGAAATACAAAGCCAAGCTGGTTCTGAGTCTGGCCCTGGCTAGCAGTTCAGCCTCAGCTCAGACGTGCCCATCCCCAGTGACACATTGCCACATAACCTCCCTGTGGCCAGAGCATTGGTCACTCCTACTCAAGTCCCACCTGTGAGGATTGCCCTGGAGAAAAATGTAGTGATTTCAGAGCCTGGGAAGCAGAGGGGAGGCTGGCTGCCATGGGGAAGGGCTCTGGGGTGGTACCAGCTCCTTCCCTTCTGCAAAGCAGGACCCTCAACAGCAAATATAATACAGACTGGGGAGGTGAGGGATAACACAGAAAAGTGATGCAGCCTTCACTTCCCTCACAGAAATGTAGAGCAGAATCTCTTTCTCTAACTGCTCCTGGCATTTCTTCCTCAACAATCAAGACAGAGTGGGAGTCCAGCATGATTAACAGGGTTCAGTTGCATAGATTGCAAGGTGGTGCTCTGCAAAGGCAAATCAGGATCCCTGCTGAGAGCATTTTGTGTTCCAGGTGTTGAACCCCCTGCTCTGGAGATGCTGGAGAAGGACCACGTGTCCCCAGACCATGTGTAGGTATTGTCAGTCCTGACTGCTTTGAGATGAGGGAGATTTTTGAGTGTATCTGAGCTACTGGGGATGCAACAGCAGAGGAGATCCCACTCCATGCTGGGGCACAGCTGAGCAGTTGGTCATAAACCAGCACCTGAGGCTTTGTGGGGTGCAGAATGTGCAAGGCTGTCTTCTAATCTCTTTCTTTTCTCTTGCCCCATCCTTGGTAGGTTAATTGTCCAGAAGGTGCTTCAGGAGCTGAAGCATTACCATGGGTAAGTGTGTCTGGGACAGGGATGTGTGGGGAGGTCACAGGTCTGCCTAAGACACACCTGGCAAAGGACACTTGATCCCTTGAGGGGCAAATTCCCAGGGTACCAGAATCACCAATTTTTTCCAGTGAAACCAGGGTAGAATTGCAAGGAGAAGGGGCATTTCATGTGCCTCCTTGGTAACTCTAAAAATATCCCTGCCCCATCTAGAAAATGAGAGTTTCAGCTGACCCAGAAGTTATGCTCTTGTGTTCTTTGCTGTGTCTGATGCCTTTTCCCTGCCCAGGGTGAAGCAGAGAGCTTGTGTGCAAGAAGGCAGTGATTCTTCTCAGCAGAACCTCACTTGGTTTGAGTTCCTGTCTAATGAGTAAGTGAGAGGGTGGGTGACACACACTTTGTGCTCTGAGACCACACTGATTTCAAGTTCCCTCCATCTAAGCTCTACTGCCCTGCTAATCCTGTGTGCAGGACACTGGTATCAGCAGGGGTTCAGCCAAGAGTGTAGCACTGAACAAAACCTGCACACATAGTTTGAATGTTCAGCTCCTTATTTGCAAGGGTCTCATTAATAAATGACACAGCTGATAGCCAGCCAGATCCTGCAGGAGATGGAAAACTCATGCTTGGGTCCTAAAGTAATGCTTCAATGAACTTCTTCAGTGATCTCCCTAAGCTGGGCTTGGTCAGTGAATTTTACCTTTTTAAAGATATTTTGGTCTCCTTTCAGAAATGAGGACAGTGGGAAGAGCGATAAAGCAGAGAAAGGCACAAAGGTGATGCGACGTCTGAGTTCCCTGCGGAGTCGAGTCACTGGATCGTGGCAGAAGGATAAGGTGAGAGAGAGACGTTGAATTTGTGGAAGGAATTGTTAAATTCTTCAAGTAGAAAAGGAGATCTGACTGTAGGGAACAGCTGGATTGCTTTGGATGTCTGAGGTGTCTGTCTTGGTCAGCAGATGCACTGTGACCCCTAAAGTAGTAGTAGTGTGAGTGATCCCTGAATTCCAACCCTCCTTGCCCCAGGGCACATTCTGGATGCTCTTATGCTACCTTGGCACTGTTGTGCACAGCAAGAAGAGAGCCTTGGCTGGGCCACTGCCTGGATCACTCTTTGTGACAGGAGGAGCCTGCAGAGGGACAGCAAAGTGTGTCCTGCCCTTCATCACAAATGGACTTAAACTAGAGGGACTGACCCAAGCCTTCCCAGTGCTTTGGGGAAAGCACTGCCATGCCTCTGTACCTGCTGCCCACCAGCTCTCTGCTCATTTGTACCAGTGGGGAAAGGAATGTGTGTGCAGTGCAAGGCCTGTGACTGGGCTGTGTTCTTCTCTCCTTCCAGGGTAAGAACAAAGAGCAGCTCAAGGAGAGAGAGAAGGAGAAAGAGACAAAGGAGACAAAAGAGAGGTGTAAAGATATCAATGGGCACCAGCTTGTGCCAGGAGTTTTCTCCAGTTGCACCAGCTGCTCACTCTGTGCCAAACCTCTTGGGAATAAAAGTGGTCTGCAGTGCCTGAGTGAGTATGGCTGTCACTGCCTGGCTCTGCCCCAGCCTGCACTCCCTGCCTGCCCTCCAGCTCAGGCTGTTCTCCTGCCTAAACCAGCTCCCTGGATTGCTTCACTTCTCTGCCTGGCTTGATTCTACCCCACCACTCTGCTTGGCCTGGCCTGGTTGTTTCTCCAAATAGTCTAAATGATCTCTGAATCCTGCCTGGCAATTATTCATCCTCATTTTCTTTGGCCACTTGACCATTTCCTGCCTCTTTCCCCCAAGGAGGGTTCTAGGTCAACTTCTCTTTTACTAATTTTTTTTTTTTTTTTTTAAATCATGAAGTTCTGCTTTGCCTGAACAAATATCCCAACTGCCTGAGTGTAGCTGGAATTTTTAGCCTGTTTTTCATAACCACAGTGATGTCTCAGCTCAGCATCTGCCCTGTGCATGGGCACAAGGATTTCTAGAGGATCCAAAACTTTATTAACTAACTAAAAGTCAAATGTTGCCTCCCAGGACCTGCATGGGTGAGACTGTTGCTTTTCAGCTCTAAGTAGTGCCAGTGTGCATGGGCCTCTGTGCTCCCACTGCATCCACTGTGGCATGGCTTTGGCTAACAAACCCTGTCCCTCCTCTTTGGGGCAGGTACTCAGGGCACTGAAGAATGTTTTCATTCCCAAGGGATTGTCTGTGGGCAAAGAAAATTTTCTGGAAATGAAAGGATTGCTCTCTTTCTCCACCCTGTACCCTCAAGCAGTGCTCGCTCTCTCAGAGGCTTTTAAGGTCAGTAAAACCTTTCTGGGGCATAAAGGGACTGATTGCCCTCGGACATCAGTGGTGAGAAATATATTTTCCCTTCAGGGCAGCTGGAGGGAAATTGAAAAGGAGCACAGAGCTGGCTATTAGTGAGCATTTTTCAGGCAACACAGCAAAAAGTAGGAAGGAGGGAGCTAAATAAAATCATTGCAGATATTTAAAGAGAACCTAAATTTTATGGGAGGAGGCAGAGTTGTGCCTAGTCATTCCTGTGTGAGGAATCTCCCAGCCAGAGGCTCTGTTTGCAGTCCTGCATGCTGCTTTACAAAAATATCTTAACCTGCAAGGATAAAGACAGTCCTTGCTACCCATGAGCATGGAGCCATGCTCTGTATGATCTTGGGAATTCTGAGGGCATTTAGTGTGAGTGATTCTCCTCTGAACAACTCTATGGAGATCTGTGATTTGGAGCTGGAGCTAGCTGTTGAAATGAGTGTGGCTCAGCATGACTTGTCCATCATAAATACACAGGCACTGGACATGAGTTATTGTAACTTCACCTTGTTTGCCAGCCCTTCCATGAGGAATCTGTGTTCTGTGGACATTCAGGAGAAAAACTCCAAGGTGGCTGAGGCACTGGTTTGTGTTTGGGACTCTGTGACATCTCCTTTGGCTCTTGGCTGCCCAGGCTACCACAGGCGGCAGAGCAGCAGAGCTTGTTTTGTAATGTTCCCTTTGAAGTGAGGCTGAACAATCGGGCAGGGTTTTGAGATGTCCGTTAAAATGAATGGCCTGTCTGTGGTGAGGGCTGGGCTGGGACTTGTGGTGTGACAGCTGATGGCCTGAGAGTGCCTATATTTGGATGATGCTGGGCTGAAACCTTTGTGAGCTGCTGCTGAGCTGGTAGTTGATATCAGCAGCTCCCGTTACTGCAGCTCGGAGCAGTGTGTGGTCTCCTGACTAGTCCCTGATAGAGCTCTGGAACGGCAGGCTCCGGGGCCACCGGGCAGCCGGGGCAGCAGGCCTGCTTCTCAGAAGTGTGAGCAGCTTTGACAGGCTCAGCCTGAGCCGCGGCTGCTGCCAGGGTGTGAGGGTATTTGGCTGCGCCTCTCGTTTTCTCCTCGTGAACTCACATTTGACCATCCCTGCGCCTTGGCCCCCGGCCAGCCCTCGGCCCATCGCCGGTCAGGTGCTGCTGTTGCTGTTGTTGTCTCCGTGGTATTTTTAACTGCAGCACCACCACGTGGTCCAAGGCAAAACGGGCTCGTGGAAAACAGAGGAAAATATGGTGGGTTTAAAATGGGATAAGCTGAAAGGGGAGGAAGGCTGAGAGAATGACTGCAAGCCTGAGGTCTTTTCACTGTCTAGTAGACACAAAAGGTCTGGTGACTTCCCTGACTGTGATGAGCTGGAGGAGCAAGAGTTCTTCTTATTAGATATACTAAAAGCAGGAGGAATTCTGCATTTATGTCAGAACAAAAAACCCTTGTTCTGTTAGAAACGTGTGAGAGCTATGAGGAAAATGGGCAGCTCAGATAGCCTGGTACGTGGTAACTCGTTTCTCTCTCCCACTGATTCCTCCCATCTATTCTCACCCCACTTGACACAGAGTTTCCTATGACAGAAGAAGGCTGTGCTGTGTGTCAAGAGTAGAGATTTGGGAGAGTCTCTGCAGCTCACAGATGTACAGTTAGGAGCTCAGTAGGGATGAAAAACAAAGAGGAATGATTGCAGTCACAGGGATCTTGACAACAGTGGCCACCCAAACTCTGCAGTTGTGTAAACTATGAGCTGTGAGTCTCTAGGTTTATTGTTCACCTGGAAATGAGAAAGCTCCTCTTGAGCCTTTGCTATCACGGATGGAGAAGGTTCTGTGCCTAAATTAATCCTCTCTTATAAACATGCTTCCAGAGTTTATGCAACAAGAGTTAGATGAGTCCCAGGGAAGCCGTGACAGGAGGAGAGCTCTCCAAGCAGGCTGTGCCATGGAGGCGAGCCAAGGATATGGTGATCTGTGGAATATAGATGGAAGGAGGATTGCTTCCCTTGAGCTTGAGCACTGGGGTAGAGGTGGGTCTTGTACATCTTTTCTTGACAGTCAGTCTCTCTTACTTCATGGGAAAGACAGAGCCCAGGCCCCCACAGGGGTGTCAGATTGACCATCCTCTTCCAAGGAAACCTATAGCTGCAATCAAAGTTTGGCAGGCTTCAGAGAAACTCCTCTTCTTTAAGAGAAGGTGCTCAGTTTAATGAATCTTCCTGAACAACACAGGCTGTGGTGGACTGTCCACCTGTCCTAGACTGACCCTTGCTGGCTGCTTCAGTGCACTGGCTGATCTCTAACTGGTTGCTGTAACAACTGGTGTCCAGGATTTATTTAAGGCACATTGTGAAAGAGGTTTGGAAAACCATTTCCTTTCTCAAAACGTGAAAGGGAGAGGACATGGATTTCTGCAGTTTGTCAGGGAAACTTCTTCCACCCATGGCCAAGGAGAGGCAAGAATAGCTTTTGGTTTTTACTTGAAATTTAGTGTGAAATTCACCTTACACTCAGCACTTGTTTTGCTTTTGGATTCCCAGTGCAATACCAATAAGCTAATAGGTGAAGGATCATTTTGGCTTATGTTAAAGAGGAATTACTTGATTTTCTGTCCTGAAATTTCTGTTCACAGCCCACACAGAGTCCTGAGAAATCGAAAAGCAGCAGGCAACCTGGAACTTTGCATTTCCATAGAGAGGCACAGCTGCCAAAAATCTTCTGTTTTGGGGGGGAAAAGGAGGTTTGGCTGCTGTAACATGATGACAGTGATAAATGGACTGGGAGTCCCACTTGGAACTGACAGGAGTCCAAATAAACAGAGGCAAAAGCAGAGTGGCTGCGTTGGGATGTGGTTTAAGGTGGTTCTGAGCCAATGGAGCAGGATCTGAAGCAAATGCGAAAGCGGTTGCAGCACTGGTTGCAGAGGAAACCCTAACTGAGCTGAGTGTCCTGACACAGAGCTGGCTCAGCCAGTTTGAGAGGGCTTAGAAAAGGAAACCAAAGTAGATCCTATTCTCAGAGCTTCTCCTTTTCTGCTTTTCTGTTTCTTTTTGTGTCTGGGCAGTACTACCTTGATCTGGAATATCTCCAAATGCTGCTCCTTCCATTTCCCAATAAAACCTTGAGATCTTGTACACTCGAGCTGACAAATGCATAAGGACAGTAATCGACCCAAAACACATTCAGCAAGAAATCTTTAGCTATTACAGAATTACACAGGATTAGACAGCTGGTACTCTTTTCTTCTTTGCAATCCAAACCTTAGCTCTAAGCTACAGAGTCTTGAAGCTGGCTGCTGTGCCAGATTTTGCACTGATTTTGTGGTGTTGCCCTTAGGCTGCACTAGCACAGCACGTTCTCTCCATGACAGCTGCAGTTGGGCAATCTGCAATGCTTTACTTCTATATTACAGCAAAGCACAAAGTTAGAAGTGCCTAAGGATTAATCAGTCACCAAGTGACAGCCAGCTGTTTACCCCCAAACTACTTTATGTAATGATCATTTCTCTGTAGTGTTGACAGTCCCCAATAAACAACTGGGACCTCAGTGTACTCAGTCCTGTAGAGAAGCAGCACAAAAGGGAACATTTTGGAAAAGCTTGCAACTACAAGACCAAGATAAAAAATAAAATCCAATAAAGAGGTGGCAGTGTGGAAACCAGAGATCACATTGGCCCCATGGCAGGATTTCATCACATCTCCAGCCCAAACAGTGGCAGGTCCTTTCAAAGCAGCATGGGAAAGCTGCAGGATGGAATTTGAGAGGGAAGTTTGTAATTGTGTATGTTGTGTTTTCAAGCTCAACAGGCAAGTAGGATATGTGTGATTTAAAATATGACAACCTTTCCATCAGTATTGTAAATCTTCAAAGTGAAATTGGGAAGGGAGGTTGGGTGGTGAGCTCTTCCCAGTTTTCCTGCCTGCTCTGAGTACTCCAGCAGCCTCATGCTAGTACATCAAACCTTATTGGTGTCAGAAAAAAGGTGGTTTTTTTTCAGCAAGTAGTTTGTTTCTGTGAGTCAGTGCATGGATCTCCTGCTAGGGAAGATAATTCCCCTTTGGTACTATCCTTTGTCTGTGCAAGGGTCACTGACAAAGGCCTGGGCAGGCAGTCACTGTTGAAGGGCAGACAGGAAAGCTAGCACCTGCCAACCCTCCGTGCACTGCAGCCTTGCCTTGGCTGGGTGTTCATAAACACTCCAGCATGTTGGGATGGCAAATCCTACCAGGCTTTTAATAACAAATTATGTATTTCAAGTCCCAGGCAATGTGTGAACACACATGAAGTGCCATGCTGAAGGTGTCACTGGGGTGCCACATCCCATCCGTTAGGGGCTTCTTTAGTCTGGAGGGAGCCATGTGCCCTCCCTGAGGGGAAAGGGTGGGCTAATGGTGGCCATGTGCCCTCCCTGAGGAGAAAAGGCAGGCTGGGGGGCCATGCATCTTTCCTCAGAGAAGTCCTGGGTTCTGGGCAGCCGTGTGCCCTCCCTGAGGGGGCAGTGCAGGCTGATGGTGTCCCCGAAGGTGACATGCAGACTAGGGGCCCTGTGCCCTTCCTGAGGTAAAGTGCAGGCTATGAGTGACCATGCCCTCCCTGCAGGAGGAAGGAGCAGACAATGGATGATCGTGTGCCCTCCCTGAGGATGAAGCACAGATTGAGGATGCTCGTGTCCTCCCTGAGGGAAATGTGTGTGGTCCTGTGCCCTCCCCGCAGGAGAAAGGAGCAGTTTATGGGTGGCCATGTGCACTCCCTGAACGAAAGTAAGGGTTGTGGGTGGCTCTGCTTTTCCTGGTGGAGAGTGCGGGGCTGGAAGGACCGTGTGCCCTCTCTGAGGGAAAAGGACAGCTCAGGGGAGATATGTGCCCTCCCTGAGGGGAAAATAAGAGCTATGAGAGGCTCTGCCCTCCCTGAGGGGCAGGAGTAGCTGGAATGGCTGTCCCCTCCATGAGGGGAACGAGGCAGTCAAAGGATGACCTACAGGGCACCGCTCGACCCTGAGGAGTGCCCTCCCTCAAGGAAGGCCGAAGCTGTGGGTAGTACTACCCATCCTGAAAGAAAACGCACGCTAATGGTGGCCATGTGCCCTCCCTGAGGGGAAAGCGTGGTGCTGATGCTGGCTGTGCTCTTCCCGAGGGAAGGAGCAGGCTAAGGGTCTCCGTGGGCCCTCCATGAGAGGAAGACGCGGGTTAAGGGTGTCCGTATGCCCTCCCTGAGGGGAAAGCGCAGGCTGATGGTGTCCGTGTGCCCTCCCCGAGGGGAAGGCACAGCCTCAGGCTGTCCCCGCGCTGTCCCTGAGGGGCCGGGACCCTGCCCGGCCGTGCCGCGGCGCGCACGCGCATCCTCATCCCCATTTTTCCTTCCGGGACACGGGGGCGTTTCCTGTTGCTGTGGCGGCGGCTCCCGGGACCAAGAGGGAACCGGCGGCTCCCCGGGGAGTCCGGTAAGACACCGGGCTGTCAGCGCGCCCGCCGGCCCCTGGCTCCGCTCCCCGCGGCCCTAGCAAGCCCCCGGGCATCAGCACCCGCTCCCCGCGGCCGCGGCGCGGGGACCGCCCGGCCCCGGTCCCTGTGGGGGCAGAGGGGGCTCAGAGGGCTCCAAGGGGTCCCGGCGTTTGGCCGGGGCAGCGGGTTGATCTTCGCTTTGCCCCAGTCCCGCAGGTTTACAGCCGTCCCGACCTTTGCAGCTCGGGGCTTCAGCTGCGGGACGGGACGCAGCTTGAAAGATGCAGTGTTTACAATAGAACGCTCTCTCAAGGGCTGCGGAAGGAGTGAAAAATGTTGCTTTGTGCGGTAGGGAGGCGAGGGGCTGTAGCCTGTGTGAAACCGGCTCTCTTTATGCCACAGCTTGAGTCTGAGCATCCTTGTGATCATTAAATCCCGCACCTCGTCCTCTCGGTTATTTACACACGTTGTATGTACTGGTGCTGCAGCAGCGAGAAAAGTCTGGGATGTGCGTGAAGAGATCTTAAATGCGTTAGGGAAAAGGTGGTGAAAACTTCCGTTTGTCCACAATTGCGAAGACTGACCCATTTTAAATATTCCACGGCTCTGGCTCCTTGGGGAGAGGAGCGGGAGATGGTATCAGCTCAGCTTGTGTGTGCTGAAAGGAAACGCTAGGAGTGGTGATGGATTTTGGAGGAGGAGCAGAGAAACAGGCAGTGATTCGAACAGCTTTCTGAATGTTTCTGATACTATGTTTGGGTTTGCTGCTCTAGTAAATAAGCATAATTTTTGAATATTATTTGAAGATTTGGTGTGTCACCAAGAGAAAAAAGGGCTGCTGCTTAGTTCCTTTTTACTCCCCTCTTAAGAGAGTTTTATGGGAGGCTTTTTTATTTGACCTTTTTTGTTTATATAAATATGAGTTTCTCTTTGGTGCGGTAAAATAAAAGAAACTCATGAAACATTGCTCTTCAGACAGGAGCCATCGGACATCATGTGTTGTAGTTCCACCTACTGTTTACCTATGAAATATTTTAAATACCTTTTATGATTGTCATAGTTGCTGCTTCAGTTCTGTATCATAGACTGGGGGAAGGGTTCAGCATGAGGGAATTGAATCGAGACTCCGGTTTCTTTTAGGATAACATGCAGATTTTACTTGGCATTGTTTTAAAACCAGAACTGTCAGTTGTTTATGTGTTTCTGTGCCTAAAAAACCCCTGTGGCCACCAGACTTTGTTGGGAATCACACAACCCCTCTCTCTGCTTCATCCAATGGATATTTTGACAATAAAACCAGATAGAGTGAACAAGTAATTATAGGTTGTTTTGGAGACAAAAAGGAATGCTCTGACAGGGAGGCTGAAACTTGATAATTTAGTGCTGTTGCTCTCTGGCATGGACTGTCTCTGTTTCAGAATGTGAAGTATCTCATCTCCTACACCCTTCCAGTTTTTGGTTTCTGCCTCTACGTAATTAGACAAGTGAGAAAATAAGTAAACACCGACCACTGGAGCCACTAGGACAAAGTTAAATCTGCTGTGAGTTCCACAGGATACCTGACCTGGATTTACCCAGGACAGAAACTTCCTTGTGTTCCACTGAAACTCCTCCTCTTTCCTGAGCAGTTTTATCACAGTCCTTCTGCTTTTTCTGGAATGCTGTGGTGGTTTGAAATGTTTCTTGGCCGTTGTGTTGTGTATCTCTGTGTATAAATGCAGAGTTTATGTTTGGTGTTAATCATTCATATGAGGGTTGTTTCCTTTGTCAGTTCAAGAGGGAGGAGTTCCCTGTGTGGTGTAAGGGTGAGGAAGGAGAGAAGAGATTCTCTTTGATCCCCGAAGCATTGGACAGTTGAAAACAGAAAAAAAAATTAAAATTACTAATTTCACAGGGAAGCTGCTTTGTCCTTGTTCTCTTCAGCTGGTTGGATTTAATAGGTGATGAATATATCCTTGAACTCCTTGTATCATTAGAACCACTGTTAAAATCTGTCCCTATTTGAACTTAGCTGCTTGAAAGTGTTTTTTTTTTAATCTGTCATTTAAAAAATAAACAAAAATATCTTTGAGATAAAGAAAGTCAATAGTTGAATTTTAAATTAATCACACCATTTTTGTCTGTGAATTGTTGTTTGCAAATGACCTTTTAAGAGTTATTTTATTGGGCAGTACCGTTCCAGACCAAAGGTCAGGGTCATAGTGCTCATAATGTCTGGTGAGTCATAGATTTGTCCTGGAATCCAATTCTGGAAGACATTTATAGGATATTGGCAGTGTCTGATCCCCTGGAAGGTATTCCAGCTGGGGGAAAGAATATCTTTGCCTGCCCCTTTCCAGCCAGGTTTGTTGCCCTCTCATACTGTGTGCAGGGTGATGCTTTTGGGTGTTGTAATGTGCTGTCCAATAAATGCTGCTAGGTTGTAAATTACTATCTGTGAGCCATTGGGAAAAGATCTCATTAATAAGGGAAGGTTTTTATTATACCATATACTCTCAGTCATGAGCAGGATCTTTTCTGATGTTTATGAGCCTTTTAGTCTTAAATATTTCTTTACTGGTTGAGGTCCTTGCTTTAGTCATTCATTAGGTCATCTTTGGCACAGGCCCCTGCAAAATGCTTCGAGTGAGTGACAGTCCCTGTGGTAAGCAGATCTGGATAATTTGATGCTCCCAGAATTCTCAGCCTTAATTCCAAACCTGTTGATTAAAGCCCAGGAACAACCCTGGTGTGTTTTTGCTCCGTTTCCACGCTGTGTGGTTCAGTTGCTCTCATACCCTCAGCTGTAGTAGTGGTGCTCCTGTCCCCATCCAGTCGAGGTGACCAAATCCTTGGACTGTCTCGGTGTGTTGGCACTTTGGTGGTGTCAGCACTGGCCAGAGCTGCAGCCCTTCTGCATAGTCTGTATCGAGATGAAATCCTTTGGAGGGTCTGTTTTTCCCTGCCAAATGAATCTTCTTGCTGTTCAGTAATTGAGGAAGGAGAAGACAAGGAAGAGCCTGGCTGCCATCCTCTTGAGTTTTTTATCTCTGCCTTTCTTAGGAATATCTTCTGTGCCTCTCCAATTTTGGAAGAGCTGTCTGACAGAACTGTCATTCTTTTTCTTTTTTTCTGTTTTTCCTTTTTTTTTTTTTTTTTTTTTTTACTTTGCCAAATTCTTGATCTGATTAAGCTCAAATGCTACTGATGGTAAATGCAAAAATAATTTTTTGTCAGTTTGAGTTTATTGATGCTGCTTTAGTCTGGATGACTGGAAAAGATAAAAGTCTATAAATTTCTATATACCTGTTAGAGGTCTGTTATTTCTTTACACCTGTAAACAACCCTTCATGTGTATCTCTGCACTTAAACATCAACCACCATGTGTGCAGGTTTCTGTCCCTTCTTTGCTGTCCCCTGTCCCTCACATCCCTCATTCTCTCTTTGCTGTTTTTTTTTACCCCTGCAGTTCTCTGATACCGTTTTCAGAGAGGCTTAACAAGAATGCAGAGTAATAAGAATAAAGGTAGAAATCTTACATGCATAAAAAGAAAACCAGAGTCACTGGTTTTCTTTTTATGCACTTTTTATACTACACTACATGAGTATTCAAAAACTCCTCATCCTGAATTAGAGTGGCCTTCCTTCAGTACTGCAGAAGTGTTCAATGGAGGAAGCTGGAGCATGTTTTATAAAATGAAGTATGCTTATAAAACAGTCTCCTGGCAGGTTTGAGATTGCTCTTATATGGGCAAAAATAATGCCACTTTGAAATCATTAAGGAAATTCATTTCAAATAGTCTCAAGGAGAATCAGGTCCTTGGATTCAGCTGCAGTTTCCTGCGGCTTTTCTGTAGCATTTTCCTGTTTTCTAGTATGTTCTCCACTGTTGTGTAAAGAACCTTTCAGCAGTGGAGAGAAATCATACACAGCACTATTAGAGATGTCAGCTGATTAAGTGAAAAATGCCTACTGAGAGTGCCACAAGCTGTTATCTTTAACAGAGCAAGGGCATGATTTTAAAATTGAAATATGTTTTTAAGTGAAATCCCTTTTACAGTTACCTTAACAAGGAACCCAAGCTTTTCAAGTGGAATTGGTCCTACTAACCATTGAAAGGAAAAATAATTACTGAGTGTAATCACTGAAAATGGGTGAATGTCGGGGAATATGAATATCTAGTTGAAATTTGATGTTTGTAGATGACTGTATTACAGAATTCTGGATGAGTTGCATGGATTTCAGGATTGTGTGGGAAAGCAGTGGCTGTAGGAACATGGGGCATCCATGGGCTGCCTGTTCTGCCCTGAAGGGAACCCATCTGTGAGTAGGACTTGAAGCCAACCCAGCCTGACGTAATGGAGAATTTTGTCTATTTCCTTTTGTGTGGTGATTTTTGTCCTACAGTTTGTTTCTTTGTCTCAGGAGAAAAGGGATTTCCATTGTCAACTACTTGTTTGTTGTTGAGGCATGTCTTTAAACAAGCTCTTCATTCCCTTGTGGTAGGTGGAGGCCTTATCATTGCTGAAATAATGAAAATATTTGTTATTCTTTACAAAGTTTTATAAGTGATAATTTTGATACATTTTCCTCGTGCATTTGCAGAGGCACATACATTTGAAATTAGATGTGGTGCCTTTTGGTTTGTGGCGTGGTAGGAATATCCCAAATAAGAGAAGTTGTGGGAGGTGATAGTTTTTGTGGAGGTTTGTTGGGTTGGTTTTTTTTTGTGTGTGTGACAGGCACTTGGGAGCAGAATTGCACTTCATTTCCCACACTTGGGAAACTTGTATAACATGTGAGCATCTTGCAGGTCTGTGCTCTCAGTCTTGTTTTTATATTTTTATTAATTTATTTGTGTTTAAAGCCAAGTAAGTATTTTGGTCCTGTTCTCTGGCTTCTGCTGAAATTAGGGAAAACACAAGTGAGCATCTCTCTAGGTTAGCCAGGAGCCTTAAAGCAGATCCCCGGTCCTGGCGCCAGGCGGGGGTGGTTCTGAAGAGACCTTAAATAGTTTTTCCTCTCTGCTTTAAACATAAACTGGCTTTTCTCTAGCAGATACAGTGTTCATCTTTCCAGTTTTGCTCTATTTCTCTTTTAACAGGCGTGTCTGGCAAAAGGCAAATCCTGGTGTCCTTTACTGAGTTGTTGGTGTCCTGCTTTGCTTTGTTTTATAGATGGGCAGAAAGGCTGATGAAAATATTTGGCACTATCAGTTCCGCTTCTGTTTTCTCAACAATTAGTTATCAGGAGGAAAAAATAAAACAAGATTGGATTTTATTATACTATTAGTAGTTTTATGGCTTTTGGGTGAGAGGTTTCCTGTATCTGGGAACAGTTCCTTTGTGCAGCTGAAGGGTGATAATGCTGTGGTGCTGGTAATGCTCTGATGATTCTGGTGAATGTTTTGATCTTTAATTTACTGTTACTGCAGCTCCCAGCAATAGTCTGTGCAGAAAGGCAGCTGTTCCTGTGGAGCCAAAGAATTGCTGCCCCCTTGATTGGTATCAATTTTGGATGGAGAGACATGGAAATGGTCTTTGCAAAGCTGAGGAAAGCTGTGCTCAAAGGAGTGGAGGTTGGGTAGAAAACTGCTCGTGCATTCCAGAGTGGCTCTTGGTTCTTGCATGTGTGAATTGCACTCAGTGGTGCAGTCTTACTGAAAAAAACTCGAGGGTTTGGCATAAAATCAAGACCAGAAAATGCAAAACAAGGAATGCTTGCCACAACACCTGAGCTTATTGTGCACCTCTTCCAAAATTAAGATTCTTTGTGTGCCATTATTCCTTTCCCTAGACAGGAAAGAAGAATAATTAAGACTTTTTTGTGTGTGTACATTTCAGATTGTGCAGTGAATGTCCACAAGAACTGCAAGAGTTTGCTGACTGAATGCAGCAGCATCAGACCCAAGGTGGGCTTTAACATTTGTTCTTCTTTTACAATAACAAAGCTTGACATAATAAGTTTAATTTATGCGAGTGGTTTAATTTACATCAGTACAGAGTCTTGCCCTACATCTTCGAGGCATTGAGTAGTTATTAACTTGTTATTATAGTAATTAATGATAATGTATGGAGGGAAAAAAAAAGGGAAGTGTTTTGTTGCTGTACTGTGAATTACTTAGCCTGTTCCCCAGAACTGTGACTAACCCTAAGAGTTAGACTAACCTATCACTTTTTTTGAGAATATAATTGAATTATATGGTGCTTTGAATATTGTTCCATCTCAAAGCTGATGGAAGAGCATGAGGGGTGGAGGAGAATTTGGTCATAAGAGTAGAATATTATTTCTAAGCTGGAAAATGCAGAATAAGTGATTTCATTTGGGAGCTGTGATGAACCTGGTCTTGCTATGCTTTTTTTTTTATCTCTGTCACTGTGGTGCCTGTGATTGCATGTAAGGTCACAGGTTGTTTCACATAGATGTCTATCTGCTGGGGTTTTTTGTTCTGGTATTGGTTTTGAAAATCATTTCCTCCTTCTTATAACTAATAATACTTGAGGGAGTTTTGGTTTGTTTTAACCTGCAAGTGCTGATGATTTCAGAGACTGATAGCAGAATAGGGAGTACTGTGAGGGGGAAAAGGGAGAGCAGAGCAGCTCAGACCTGAGCAATTAGAGGTTAGAGGAAATGTGTTCAGCCATTGGTGATATGGAATGTAACTCTTCTGAGGGCAGAAATGTTCTTGTGGGGGTTCTGATATATAATTTTAAACATGGCAGGGCATTGTGAATTTCCCTTTTAAACTGAAAAATTCACTTGCTCTGATGCTTTCATTTCCACTCTTCACCATCTCCCAAAATTCATGGTTGAATCAGCCCTGACAAACCAGTCCTGAAGAGAGCAGAGGGGGAGTGGTGGCACAAAATGGGGTGAATTCAGTCAGAAATGGGAACCCCAATGCAAAACTCCCCAAAGCCATTGGTTATAGCCTGTATTATTTATTTACTTTCTTTGCATCTTTGATAACTTGTATCTCAATCGTTTTTAATATCCTAGTGCTGCAAGAAGGACAGAGTTCAGCAAAGATTACCAAAGATACAATTTGAAATGGACAGTCTGAATTTCGGCTGAAAGTGGCTGGATTAGTTTAGTCAGTATTGCTAGGAACTAAATGACAGCAAAGTGTAAGTGAAGGCTGTCAACATGAAGGGGTTGCTTTCATTTCATAAATTAATTATCATAGCTTCAGTTCAGCTGTAGTTCCAGTTTTGGTTCTATTTCAGCCTGATTTATACTTTGTGGAATTTAATACAAAGTGTTAATGTCTATATGTCATTTGTCTGGCACAAAAAAAAATCTGAGCTGTTATTGTGTTAAATCTTTTATATTCTCAGTGAACATCTTCACTTACAGTTAATGCTGTAGGATAGGAAAAATCTGATTCATTTTGGACTGAAAGTTTGGTCTGGATGTGTAAGAATATTGTATTTTTTCCTATAGCAGAAAGATTTGCAGCACAGATCTTCTGGATCTCCACAAAGTTCGCCCCAGTGCATTTCCCCAGGTTTGTACTAAAGAATGATTTCTCTGCTCAAGGCTTATCTGTTCGATTGCATTTTTTTTCTTTAATATGTTTTAAAGGCTATACACGGTGTGTTATTGAAGTATAGAGAAGGTCTCTTTTAATAAGATGGTTTCATTTTTTTTTCTATTGGGAATGGCTTAGAGGCTCCTAGCAATCTCCTGTGTGTTTTTATCTTTTTATCTTTTTATTTTTCTTTATACCTTCTTGCTGTGTAACCTCAAAATATCATGGTGAAAAGGGATCAATAAGCTCGTTTTTCATTGATTGTCTATTCTCTGGCCTCTGAAAAGACTAGAACTGTGAACTTTGTTTTACATCAGATTTTCATAATTGTCTATTTAAAACTTGCCTGCAGCTAGTGGTTGCTAGAAATCTCTAAGACAAGCTAGCACTAATGGTCTGAACATAAATCTTTGTTGAAACAAAGTGAGGAAAAAGGATCTGGGAGGGAAAAAAAAAACAAGAAAAAAGAACATCTGTATGGCAGCATAGGCTTTAAAATACCTTTTTGCTCCTGGAAAAAAAAAAAAAGACCATTCCAGTCACAGGTGTATTAAATGGTATTTTAATTTTACAAGATGTTATAAGGTCTGCATTAACAGAACAGGTGAGTGTCAAACACAGCTGACTTGGATGTCTGAGCATCACTCTGGGTGTTTCAGCCCTTGTCAGGTACATTTGCATTGCAAGCTGTCCTCTTCATGAAATGATTCTTCCCAAGAGGCAGCACGGGGGATAATTGTTCTAAGGAGATAAGTGGCTGTTTGCATTACCCAGAATGGGTCTGTGCATTTAGGAGAAAGTGCAGAGGCTAAAATAGGAAGCAAGGGCTAATGAAAATAGGAGAAGTTGTCTGTAGGGCTGGTCTGTGTGAGGGGAGCAGCGATCGATGTGGGGCACAGCAGTGTGCAGACAGTGCTAATTGAACTCAGAAAATGGCTTGTGGGCCATGCAGGCTCTGCCAGGCAGACAGTATTCGTTTTCCTTAGTCAAAAGCAGGAGCTGGAAATTAAAGGAACAGCTAATAGCCTGGGCATTGTGTGTTGTTAGCCACAGCATAACCCTGCAGACTGCAGTGCCCAGCAAAAAACCCCAAAGATGTTGTCTCAATGTAAAAGAAAAATTCATTTTGAGAGAGGTTTTAACTGTGTTGTGTGTCTCCATCCCTCTCCCCTTGTTTTGTCTCTGAAGATTTTTAGGTCTGGCCTATCCTTGTGTAACAGAACTTCATGTTCCTGGCTTGTTGGAGCACAGAAAGAGAACTTGATGGCCAATAATTTCAATACTTCCCCCAAATGGAAACACAGGGAATTGGTTACTAAGCCTTTGTTTAAGAAATCTAACTGGGCAAATCTTTCAGATACTTAATTTGTCTCCATTTGGGGCTTGGAGGGGATGGAAAGGACTCAGTTTACCCAGTTTGTTGTAGACTGACAGTGTACTGTGTGTGTAGCTGGGAGGTTTCAAGCCCAAATAGGTTTTGGGAAAGGTATTTCTAGCAGGAAGAGATGTGGTGATATAATTTCTATTAAATGTCATTGATGAAACCTCCCCTGCAGCCCCAAAACAATTCTTCTGTCGATGATGAAATGAGAAACAAGCAGGTATAGAGCACGGGATATGAAAAAATGTGGAAAAACCTGTTTCATGACAAGTACCACAAATACCTTGATTTAACTGTGCTTCACTGAGCAAGGTAGAAGTGGGAGAATTATTAGTGAAGGTACACTAAGGAGGGCAGGCTGAAAAAGGGGAACTTTTAGGGCTGGGTGGACACCAGTGTTTTTACTGGAAAATTGGTGCATAAGCCTTGTTTGGGAACTGGAGACCCCTTTGAACTGCTGCTGCAGCAGCCCCCTGGTTCTGGAGCAGCCTCCTGGACGTGGGACTGGGAGAGGAGCTGGGTCTGACAGAGCCCTGGGTTCAGGGATCTGTGAGATCCCACTCCCATGTCCTTAAAAGCTCTTTGAAAAAGGACAGCTACAGACCTTGTCAGGGATCAGTTCTAAAGATTGTCTGGCTGAGTCTTCGTCTTTGACTTCCCTGAAGTTCCTTTTTTAAAAGGATGTATTTTGTCTCCTGTTCCTTATCATTTATTACAGACATTAGTGCTAAATAATTGTATCCATTTTTTATAAGTCTATTACAGGCTTCCACGTATTGTGTAATAGTGATTAAAGTTTCAAATATCTTTCCAGTTCACAGTCTGTCAAGATTTAAAAAGCATTAAAAAGCTGCAGTATTAAAATTAAATTTAGCTCTGGTATCTATTATGTGCAGTGTGTGTGCATGCAGATATAAATCGCTGTGAGCAATAAACATTGCAAAGAACTTGTGAGTTTTTTTCTGTGATCTCTGATTTTTCTTGTTTGCCATGAAATGTTCTATGCCCTTATACGGTGGGGTGTGAATAATTGTGTGTAGGTTCTGGTGTTTTACTAAAGGAGAAGATACTTTGCAATTTCCACACTAAATGGGCACAGTAGGGACCAATTTCCTGCACTTCAGACCTGCTGATTTAGCCAATACAGTAAGTTAAGTGGCAGCTTTACATTTCTAGAAGGATCACAGGTAGTATAAAAACAGAGCATCTCTGGGGCCACTTTACTGTGCCAGGTCTGAGGGCAGCCAGTGGTGAGCATGGGGAATACAAATTCAAAAAGCAGCGGCAGAAGCAATGCGATTCCAGCTCACCCCGAGCTGTCTTTTTGTGGTTCCTTTTCAAGAAAATGGAATGAGAATGTTTTTTTGGACAATGAGCTCCTGACATCCAAGATCCTGTCAGTTCTCCGTCCGCATTCCGAGCGAGGGCTGAGAGCAGGCGAGCTGCAGTGCACGCCTCATTTTCTGAGTACCAATTCCATTTTTGCCTCTTTAGCCACTTCTCTGAAGGAGCAGCCCCGAAGTCTTCTCCTGGGAGCGGATGGCACCCCAGCACTGTCCCGGAACCTCGGGATGACTATCGCCCAAAGAGGACATTCCCAGCCTTCACTGAACACTGCTGGAGCTGTTAATAAATTTGGGTGAGTAAAAATGCTTCTCTTCTAATCCACTGGCTTCAGCTGCCCCCCACCTCCCCAGTGTGAAAAGAAAAAGAAGAACTGATGTTGTGTTTTCCAGCTCAAAGGAGTTTCATTGAGCTTTTAATTTTAAAAGATTTTTCCCTGAACAATGCTTTTTTTTTTTTCCTTTTTGTCTTTAGTCCCTCTGTCCTGTGTCACAAAAGATATTGTATAAAATAGTGCAGTGTTCGAGTGTTTCTGTCTAGATTATGGTTTTCATGGATGTATTTGTCTTGAGAACTGCTGTGAAATTCAGTGATCTCGTTTGAGTTCAGCTGTTCTAGGTTGGGCTGGTGCTGACTGGTGTAGGAGGCAGCAGTGTTTTAAATTGCTAAATACCTTCATTAAAATAGTAGGCAAACTCAAGGCTATCTGCTGTTTTAAGTAGCTATTTACTTTTGATGTGCCCCAGTTATCCTCCCTTCCCAGTGAAAGTGCCCTTTGTACTCTGAACTGGCTGTAGCTTGTCACCAGGTGATGTCCTTGTAAACTGTCATACCAGAAGTTACAAGCTTTGCTCATGCTGCTCTAATTAAACTGCAGTGTTTCAGCGTTGGAGTTGCTAAATTGATTTAACTGTTTAAAGAGCACAGTGATATCTTATTTATTGTAAGATAATTGCACTATAGTTTAGCAAAGATGCTTGTTAAAGAAGTTGGATTTTTTTTTTTTTCTATTTTAATTGTTCTGGTCTAATTTTTTTGGCCATTTAGGCTAATTTCAGGAGACATGGATGAAGGGGATTCAGGCTTTATAAAATTTAAGCAGACTTCAGATGACGTTGTCTCGCTTGCACCTTCAACAGCAGACTCCATTTTTCTGGAAGGTATGGAATTTCTGTGCTTTTCAGGATTGTTATGCAACGTCTCCCACGGGTTTGAAAGCAGCATTGAGGTGTTTTTGCTCTTGTTATTGTTACTGATGGTATAGAGGGATATGGTGAACAATTTAATAATAATTAAAATGGAATGTGCTTTTGGTCTAGATGCATATTCTGTGTCCCTCCGGAGTGAAATAGAAACAGATGCTCATGAGTTTGAGGCAGAGTCTTGGAGTGTTGCAGTGGAACAGCCTTATGCAAAAAGGCAAAGGAAAGATGTTATAAAAAGGCAAGATGTAATTTATGGTAAGAGTATTTGTTATTCCTAAAACATTTTCTATTTCGTAGTGCCACTGTTGTGAAACAAAGCAGAAATCATTTTTGTTTGTTCCCATTTTGATTCATGCTTGAAAACTAAAACTGAGTGACGGTTTTCAAGTCTGTTACCTGCATTAATGTGTTTAATTCCTTGTGTGAATGCCTTTAAGCATCCCTTGGGTTTCAGGAGGGCTCTGGAAGCAGCAAAGCCCAGCTGTACAATTGGGGAACAGCTCAACTGCCACTGAGAGATGTCCTTAAATGAGTATGGTCAGTCACTGCTGGGTTGGGATATTAGCAAGGCAAATTTAAGAGCTTCACATGAGTGATGCAAGGACTGTAGTGAAGAGGGTGATCGTGGCTTTCAGAGCTTGCTCTTATGTCTCACTCCTCACTGCACAGCATATAAATTACTTTTGATTTCTGTATTTCCCCTTGCCCAGAACTAATGCAGACTGAAATGCACCATGTTAGGACACTGAAAATAATGCTGAAAGTGTACTCCAAAGCCATGAGAGAGGAGCTGCAGTTCTCAAATGCAGTCATCAACAAGCTCTTTCCCTGTGTGGATGAGCTGCTGGAGATGCACGGGCAGTTCCTGCACCAGCTGAAGGAGAGGCGAAAGGAATCCTTGGAAGAAGGCAGTGACCGAAATTATATCATCCAGAATATTGGGGACCTCTTGGTAAAACAGGTGTGAACTAAATCCTACCAATGATGTTGACACTATAAAGGTTCTAAAAAGCTACCTGTGAGGGTAAAGTTATGTGATGCAGAGATTGATTTCATCCTGGGTTTATGGTTCTCTTCCCAATTAATGTAGGAGTATGACTCCCAGGAATATATCTAGTCATAAATAATGTGAAACAGTCATTAAGTGTTTTCTGGGCATGCAATATACACACTGTGGGATATGTGACTTGCTTGGTTCTACTTTTCATCTATTTCAAGAGTAAAGTAACATTATTAATTATTAGTGTCCTTTCCAAACTTGGCTGTCCTTCAGATAAAGCCAAACTTCTTTAGTCAGGAGCCTTTGAACTCATTGCAGCTTTAGCACCATTTTGGCATGGAGTGGTTGCAACTATTTTATCCATTTTTTTCTGCCCTTCCACTTTTACAGTTCACAAACTTTGTATGTGCAGAGGTCCAGAAATCCTTTTTAAAAAATCTCAAAATTACAACCATCATTTAATATTTGGTTATCTTGTGGTATTCCAAGCCCTCACGTCACACTGCATAAATCTCTCATTTCTGGTACAGAACAAATTGCAATACAGGAGAAATGTCTCAAGAAACCATGTTAAACCTGGGGTTTATAGTGGAGGTAGGTTTACTCTGAATGATTCCTGTCTTTCATTCTTCTATTTCCAATTAGTTTTCAGGTGAAAGTGGGGAGAGAATGAAAGAAAAATATGGTGTGTTCTGTTGTGGACACAATGAAGCTGTTAGCCATTACAAAGACCTGCTCCAAAGCAATAAGAAGTTCCAAAACTTAATAAAGGTAAATAGTAACCAGAAGTCTCCTATTCTGACTATGCAAAATATACTTCACTGATTTGGGCTTTGTTTTGTGCTTGAAGATCCCTCAAATGTGAATAAGCAGGGTTAGAGGCATATTCTCATTATTTGATGGGTTGTGAGCTTCTTGTATTTTAGATAATTTGAGCTATTTGGAGGCAAAACCACAATTAGCAAGTGTTACATTTGAGGCAGGCTCTTGAGAGCACCTAGGACTGGGTAATAGAGTATTTGTTCTATTCAGGGCTCTGTCCTGCTGTGTGGCCATCAGGGTAAATTGGTTTCTTAATAAATTAAATCAATGATAAATGCTGTTGATGAGCTGTAGAAAAAGCAGGGACTCTTAGTCAGATTTTGCTCACACCATCATCTTTCCAAACCCAGAAGATTGGCTCCAGGGTGGTTTTTAACGTGCAGTTAACAGGAAGGGCTGAAGTGACACAGCCCAAGTGGAAGCTGTAACCTGAATCTCAGATGACTTTGCAGAGGCCTAAATATTCTCATTTTCCAGTCACCAGTAAGTGATACTGTGTGAACTTTCCAGCACAGCTCTGTACTTATAGCTCATCTTAGCCAGGCACCTTTAAAGTGAGAGCTCTTCACTTCCAAGGAGCTAAATAAGTGACCAGAGTTTTAAAACATGTAGCTTTAGTCCCTGTGGAGAAAGATTTTGGTAGTGTGTTCTCTGCTGCCAGGTGTGTGCTGTACCTGCAGTCAGATTTACTGGTGCTTTACAGTCCTCCCTTTCTAAACAGGAATGTGTTTCTGTAGGTCAGGCTATTGGGGAGCCTACAGTGGTAAAACAAGCACTTAATTTCTTCATTATTGATCTAATTTGACTGGTAGGTGGTTGGGTATGGTTTTAAAACCACGGAACTTTTCTATGTATTTAAGGTTTGATCCTGTTACAAAGGGAGATCAGTTAGCAACAGGCAGTCAGACAGTTCCCCTGATTGACTCCACATTTCGTTAACAGTAGTTGAAAACAATACCTAAGATATTTTCCAGTCATAAAGGCAAGTTTTGGAATGCTATCAGGAATTCTGCTTTAGTAAAAGAGTGCAGCTAATTTCATGGTGCTGTCTCTAATGTGCAGAAGTGTTTTGGGGCAAAAAGCTTGTGAATGAAGAGGGAGTTAGAGCAGCACCATGCACTGGGTGTGACGAGTTTGTGTTGTTTTCTAGAAAATTGGGAACTGTTCCATCGTGAGGAGGTTGGGTGTTCAGGAGTGCATCCTCCTGGTCACCCAGCGCATCACCAAGTACCCGGTCCTGGTGGAACGGATCATTCAGAACACAGAAGGTGGGATGGTTCCTGCAAGCCTCACAGTTGTCAGCTGATCCATTTTCTGCCATGTCTTGCATGTTCTTACCTCAGACAGGCTGTTACCTGCTTTCTCACTTCTCTGTTGGCTGATGATGCCAGATCAGTCTCACCTTAGAGGGTCAAGAGAATCACAGACTGGTTTGGGTTGGAAGAGACTTTAAAGTTCATCTTATTCCACCCCATGCCATAGGCAGGGACACCTGCCACTGTCCCAGGCTGCTCCAAGCCCCATCCAGCCTGGCCTTGGACACTTCCAGGGATCCAGGGGCAACCACAGCTCTTCTGGGGTACCTGTGTCACGGCCTCCCCACTCTCATAGTGGGGAATATCTTCCAATATCCCATTTGACCCTGCCCTTCTTCAGCTTAAAGCCATTCCCCCTTGTCCTATCACTCCAAGCCCTTGTTAAATAGTCTCTCTCATTTTTCCTGTAGGCTCCCTTCAGACCACAGTTAGATCACTCTGAAATTTCTCTTCTCCAGGCTGAACAATCCCAATTCTCTCAGCCTCTCCTCAGAGGAGAAGAGCAGCGTTTAAAGTCTGCAACTACAAACCCATACTAGTTAAACCTGTTGGTTCATTAGCTTTTCAGAGCTCTACGTTATTACATTTTATTTTTAAACTTAAGCTCTTAGAAAATACTGTTAGATGTCCAGTACGGAACCCTTATGCTAAAATCTGTTTGGATGGCTCATGTCTTGTATTCTGGAATTGAAAATGTGACTGACTGCTTCTCTTTTCCCTTAGCTGGCACTAGAGATTACGAAGAGCTGACCCAGGCCCTTGGTTTGATTAAGGACACCATCACCCATGTAGATGCCATGGTAAACGAGTGCGAGAAAGGGCAGCGACTCAAGGAGATCATGCACAAAATGGAGCTGAAATCATCTGGGAAGTGCAAGAATGGGCTCTTGTTCCGGAAGGATGACATGGGCCAGAGGCGGCTCCTCCTCGATGGGATGCTCTACTGGAAAGCTGCATCAGGGCGCCTCAAAGGTACAGCACCAGCAAGGGCAAAAAACACAACTGGGAAACAAGATTTATGTTCTTGGGTTTTTTTTTTTAGTAACTGTTTATTACTGATCGATTGGGTATAAAATAAGATGACAATACCCTGCTTGTTTAATAGGATATTGGAGGAAATAGCACTTGTTCTATTCTTGGCTTGTCCAATAAGCATCTCTGTAATGGTGCATGATAAGTTCCTTATGCTGTTTGCTTATTATCTGGCTGATCTGCTTCTCAATTCAAGAGGGAAGTCTTCAGGTGGATGACAAAGCTTTGAGTCATCCTGACTTAGTCTCCTGTGGAAAGGCATTATCTTGTGTGAGCTCTGCTTCACACTTTGCAAAACCTGTGTCATGTCAGCCACATGACATTTAATTCTGCATTTGCCAGAAAATCAAAGCAGTGGCCATCAGGGAATATTTGAGCAGCTTCATTGCTCAAGTGTTCAAGGAGAAGCTTCAGTGGCACAGAAAGTGCAGCCACGAGTAGGTGGGACCCTGAATGGCTGCAGTTCCAGAAGAATCTGCTGTTGAGAGAGATGTGTTCCCTCTGGAGTGCTGAAGTCCATGTGTAGGATGTCTGTGTGGGTGTTCTCAAGCTTTAAATGAGCTCTGTTTAAATCAGCTGGTTCTGCATGGTGCAGCCTGGCTGGGGACAGCCCAAGTGGAAAGCAGTAACAGACCCAATATTGCAAATGATGACATACTGTTCCCTGGCCTGCAGGAAATACAAGCTAAGTGATTTTTGAGTCTGGACTGGGCTTTCTGCTTTAAAATACAACTTTCTTTCCTTTTTTTGTCTCTTTGTTATTGTAGATATTCTGGCAGTCCTGCTCACTGATGTACTGTTGCTCTTACAAGAAAAGGACCAAAAATACACATTTGCATCTGTGGTAGGTATTGTTCTCTTCATTTAATACAAGCACTTAGAGGATTTATGAAAGTGACAGTAACTACAGAAGAAACACAATTAGGGATGTTAGATACTTGTTAGAGGAGCTTCAAAAAGAAAGTTAAGTTAATAAATTAGCTATATATTATGGAATCACTTTTTCTGAAGCAGTTCTGGTACTTGTTGAATCCTTTCCCCATTCTTCCAGTGTAAAAAGTATTTCCTTGCATTGGCCAGTTGTAGCTGCCACATCTCCCACGGTTTTCACTGCTTCTCTTCTTGTGCTGTGACTTCCCCTTTCACTGGACTTTGTTAGGCTGAGACTTTGTACAAGTCCTGGACATTGCAGATGCTAGAACTGTACTTTGAAAAACACTTGCAAATAAATCCTGCTTCTGTTTAGTGTTCAAGGAAACAATCTGCCATCTCAGTTAGGGACGTGGTAACTGTGGTCATAGTGCCCTGAGATTACTAGGGGCAGAGAACCTTCCTGAAATACATGGAATAAGCACTAAATGCAGATGTTATTACTGCAGCATTCCAGAACATTCAGTGAATTCACTTGCTTTTCTAGGGCATTTCCACAGGTGTCCTCAAAGAAATTAATTTGTACATTTTGTCCTGATCTAGTTCACTGATGGCTGTTGTAGAACCTGTAACAGAGAAACTCTTTTATGTAATTGTTTTCTTGGATGTATTTTTTTTTCCAAGACATTAACATTAGAGCTGAATTCTAATGGCAAAAGCTATTTTGGTGACCTCAGGGCTGTACAAACAACTGCTTTTCAAATTACCCTTCTCCCAATGCACAGAACAGGGTGCTGTGTGGTGGATTTTTTTTCCCCTCTGGAAACGTGCTCTACACTTAGAGTCTGACCAAATTTTTTTCATCTTTGTATGTATACAGTTCATTTGAAATTTAATATCACTTCTCCATAAATAAATCAAGTGAGGGAGCAAATGGATCTACTCAGTGATTCTGTTTTTCCAGTGACCTCTGTTCGTGGCTGGAATTGCAGTACAGCTGCTCAGAGAAGCTGGCAGAAGCTGGTGTTCCTGGTGTTTGCTTCACAGTTCTGTACTCTTATTCATGGCTCTAGATTATTCTGTGAAGGTTCAGCAGTCACAAAGAGCTGCTTTATCCTGGGAAGGAACTTTCTAGGCTGCATATGTTGGAGCTATGCTGTAGGAAGCCTAGACAGGCTTTTAGTAACTAATATCCCTCCTGTAAATGTGTTTTCACTGCAAAGGCTGACAGCTAATCCAGTTAATCCTCATTATACAATACATTACCTGTCACCTGGTATCATTTTTATCAGGGCCTGACACCCTCTAGCACCTCTGTTTTATTTCTTTTGTAGCCAACTTAGTCTCTAACACTTCCTCTTGCTCTCTCCTTTCACTCCACAGTGTGTCAATAAGATTGTTTTCTTTTTCATATTTTGGGTTTGCCTCCTTTTGAGCAAAATTTTTTGAGCCTGTTCTTTACTTCTGGGACTCAGTGGGAATCTTTAAATTGACACAGGCTTTGATGTTCAATCAAGACCTCTTGTTTTTGACGTGTACATTCTTCATTCCACGTTTTCCTTGATGGTAGAAAAATGACAACATAGAAAATGTCATGTGAAAAGGTCAGAGTTATCTCATGATGTTACAGCTCCTGATGGCTCTGGATAAATAGGAAGAGGGGGCAGCCAGGAAACACAATTCCTAAAGAACACATATAATGTACTGCAATAAATGGTATTTTATTTTATTTTACAGGACTCTAAGCCACCAGTTATCTCACTGCAAAAGTTGATTGTGAGAGAGGTAGCTAATGAGGAAAAGGCAATGTTCTTAATTAGTGCTTCCTTAAAAGGACCAGAAATGTATGAAATTCACACCAGCTCCAAAGAGGAGAGGAATTCCTGGATGGCACACATCCGCAGGGCTGTGGAGAGGTAAGGGAGGAGGGGAGACAGGAGGGACTGATTTCTTGCTTGTCTTCACTCACAGGTGTAAATTTATCTTTAAAATCCATTTGACTCTTCCTGAACTTTCTTAGTAAGACTTCAGTGTGCAATATTGTTTATGTTCATTGGGAAGAAACCACTGATAAAGATTAAATTAAAACTAGTGAAATACTTTATCCTGCTTTTATTTAAAAAAAAGCTCACTGATGTCAGATGCAACAGGGCTTTGGAAAAGGGAGGAAAATTGACACCCAGGATAAACCATAACTGAGGCAAAAGCTTCAAGTTGAATCCTGAGATGGTTCTAAATTATCTCACATGCAAATCAAACATAAATCTGTCTTTCCCTTTGGACAGCTGTCCTGATGAGGAAGGAGGAACATTTAATGAACCTGAAGCAGAGAGGAGGCTGGCTGAAGCAAGAGCTGCAAAGTTAAAAGATTTTCAAGGTAATGACTTAGTTACATATTCCACAAGCTGCTTCCCAGCATTATTTGTGATTTATGGCTGTCTAATTCTTTATTAAGATACGATCAAGCTTCTCCTTCATAAGTCTTTCAAGGTGGTGTAAGATGCTGTAGAAATAGTGGCTAAAGAAGTCTAATAAGCTTTGTCTGCTCCATAATTTTTCTTCTTAACTGTTAATTAAATCTTTGCATTTGATGCTCTGGCCATAAAATGGATGATAATCTCCCAAACTGAACACAGTTCTTTGACAGCAACAAGGAAGGCAGGACTGAATTTGTTTCTTCCTTCAGAGCGTTTGAACATGAAAGATGACCTGATTCTGCAAAGTCTCACTGAGAAGCAACAGATTTATCTGGAAATGTCTGAGGTGAATGGCTTTGAAGACCATTCCCAAGGATCCCGAGCCAGGCTGCTTCTTCGGGGGGATATCTCAGAGAATCTGCAAGGAGAGGCGATTCTGAAGTCTGCAGTGACTGAAGGTGGATGGAATGTGGGAATGTGTGGGCATTCACTCAGGTGCTGGGGTGGGGATAAACACCCAGGATCTAAGTACAGGTCCTGAAAATCATCCCCTAATAACATAATGCTTTTATGTAACACGGTTCAGACTTCCTCGTTCTCAGAACCAATCTGCAAGAAAGGTGAAGTGGGTTTAGGTAGGAGACCTGCACAGCTTGGATTGTTTTATTTTTAAGCATCAACCAGTGGAATCTTAGGACGAGTCTGTTCAGAAAGAGTAACAGAGTGTTCTAATAATACGCAGTCCTGAAATGCAATATTATAGGAGGGTTATCTATTAAAAACAGCCTGTCTAAAGATAGTATGTTTAGAAAGAAAATAAGCCCAAACATAGTTTCTATTTAAAAAAAAAAAAAAAAAAAAACCAAAAAAAAACCAAAAAAAAAACAAACCCAAAAAACCCCCACCAAACATTCAAGGCTTGATAATCTTAACATGCAGTTAAGGGAGAGCTCATCTTCATATGAAGAGCCTGTCATGCAGAGATACTCACAAAGGAAAATTAATTTGTAACTTCAGGACATCTCATACTGCTTGAACTTTTAGTGGACTTGATGGTTGAAATGTTTTTTTAGACTCATTAGCATGATAACTTGTATTGTTATACAATGTTATACAGCCATATACATGGCTGTTTGCATGACGTGTTCTCCTCTTCCCCAGCTGAAAATCTCCAGGACTTTATCTTCACTCACTTTGGCAGTGCATCCTGTCAGCCTGAGGATGGCTCAGGACTCCCCCGGAGAGCAGAGACCTTTGGAGGATATGACAGTAGTCCCTCAGTTTCAAATAAAAGTAAGAAAGAGAACATTCAGCATTTTTCTGATCTTTTTACTGTGATTACTGTACAGAGAATAAGAGCAAGGAGTTGAGGCTCTCATACGAGGAAGTTTCACCAGGCTGTTAAAAGGAAGATCAGAGCAAATCTCCAGTGTGTTGGATCTTTTGCTCCTGATACCAACACTAGAGAGCAGAGTAGTGCTCTCAGTGATGTGCTGAGGGCATTACTTTAACCCATTCTTTATAATTACCACAATTCCACACAGAACTTTAATTTTGTTAAAAAAAATAAGCTTGGCTGAAAACCTAGAAAATTTGAATTCAGCTGTCTGTTTTCATTATGTCATGAACACTTTTTTCCACTTTTTATCTACAAAGTCACTAGAGGTTTGCTGAATCCTTAGACAATATAAATTGTCCTTTTGACACAGATGATTTATCAGTTAATTAATGAAATAAGAGGAAAGACCAAACACTATTTATCTTCATTTTTGCTTCATGCATTAACTGAAAAAGTGAATGGCTTTTATTTCACTGCATGTTAATCTCTAGAACATTTTGTGATGTCTGGAAGGCTCCATACATCTGTAATGTACTTTTTGCAAGAGGGAGTCCATCTCCCCTTACCCCCTTCCACACTCACAGTGGTGCTGCTGTGACTGCAGTATTCCTGCAAGCAGAATTCCATGTCATGTACTTGCAGTTCTGGGAGCTGATTATTTTTATGCAGACGTTGTGGTTGCTTCACTTAAAATAGTGTAATGTAATCTGAACCTACCCTCCCTATTTATCTTAACCTGGTCTTCTCAAGTTTTTAAACTTCTTGGAGCAGCCCTATGTGTCACTGTTGCCTGATCTTCCACTTAGGATCAGCAGGGAGAAGCCATGCAGTTTCATTTTGATTCAAAGTCATCAAATTTTTCTGCTTCCTCTGGCACTCACTGAGTTATCCCAGGCCCTGTGCTGGTGTGAGCTCCTCATACTCCTCTCCTGTTTCAGGCAGGAAGAACAGTGGTGGTGACCAGAGGCAGTGGGACTGGAGAGGCCCTGCACTGAGTTCAGATGTGCAACTCCATGACCTGTCTTCTGATGCAGAAGAAGGATCTCAAACTGTATGTTGAGCTTATGAGGGATTAAAATGCTTTTTCCTTGTGTTCCTCATCATGATAGTGGTGCAGAAAAAATCTCACAAAGTTAAAAGCTGTCATAGCTGGCAGGGCTGGACTTGGAACAGCTTTGTCTGTAAAATTACTTGACTCTATTAAGGATGTTCTGTGGGGTGACTTGGTAGCTCAGCACTTGAGAGGCAAGAAAATTCAGTTTTCCATTTGCTTGCTTGATGCTGTACCATTAACAAAGGCTTTAATCACCACACTTCTGTTTCAGTTTGGCTTATGAATTCAGTGTTTTTGTTGTATGTCCTTCAGTGCATGGGAGCATTCCCAGCTTTTTCTGGAAGAATTTGCAATGCCCCACAAGTGTCCCTAGCACAAGTTTTGGTTTTGTCTCCCTTACAGAGTGATGGGACGAGGCTGGATGACAGCAGTGGTTTTCAGCCCACCGTAGAGTCTCAGGTATGTTATTGCTGCTGTTAAGAAATCCAATTGCAAATAGCCATAGTATAATAATACCATGTAAAATCAAACCAAATCACCTCCAAAACTCAGTGTTTGGAATGTCTGTGGAACCCAGAACATTAACAGCTCACTGGCCAAACTTGCCTCTGAATCCCTGTGAGGTCTGTACCTGTGCAGTGAGTCAGTGCTGGGGCATGGGAGGAAGTGATGGTTAAATAGTTCAGGTGAAGAGAAGATTATGAGGGCTTCTTCATGGAATCCCAGGGAGATTTGCTGGGCACTGATTCACATCTGCACAAGGATAATAAACTGAAATTCCTTGTGCCTGCATATTGGCTTTTGCTATGCTAGAGTACTCTGGTGGCCGTGCTTCCATTGTGTGTGTTTTAGTACAGATACCATGGATTATTTTCACTGCTTAAAAATAAAAAAAACAAGTCTAAAACCTCAAAACAGAGCTCTGCTCAAGTGCCTAATGTTTTTTTTCTCCTCTTCAGCTTGTCCAAAGAATACAGACGCTGTTACAGTTGCTCTTCAGTCTTCAGGTAAACCATTTTTTACCATCCAAGAGATTTATTAGGCACTAAATGTAATAAAATTTATGCAGGTGTGGAGAGGAGCTACTTTGAAAATATCCCCTAAAGCTGGAATGAAGTGCAGAACCTGAGACTCAAGGAAACTCTGCCTGGTATTTTGGAGGAAGTGTTAGAGCTGTTGTCTTAAGTAATTATTTCCTTTTTCCTGCTCACTTAATTCTTTTCCTGCTTTGAGCTCTGTCTGCTCTCTGTGCTCATTGTTCATACACGTGTGTATGAATTAGTTGTTTTTACTGTTACCTTGTAATCAGCAATATTTCGACTGTTTTGATTCAGGGTAACAATTCTAGGTGCAAGAAATGTCCAATTTGACACACTTAAACATAAGTTATTGGCTTGGCCATCTTCAATATCATGTCAGTCACCATGGGCTGTACGAGGTGGAATTAAGATATGCTGTGGAAGAAAAAGACTCTGTGACCTCACCTGGTAGATGCTGTTGTCTCCTGCTTAGCTGTGCATGTTTTTTGAACCTGGGTGCCTCATGCTGGACTTTTTTCCCCTCCAGGCTGTGATTTCTCAGCAGGACAGCTACATCGAGGTGCAGCGAGCCACCATGGCAGACCGGGAGAAGCAGTACCGGCTGCAATCCACCCGAGGGAATCTGCTGCTGGAGCAGGAGAAGCAGCGGAACTTTGAAAAGCAGAGGGAAGAACTGATGAATGTCCAGAAGCTGCAGAGCCAGCTGAAGCTGGAGCAGCAGCGCCTGGAGCGGGAGAGGAGCCGGCAGCAGAGGGAATTTGAACTCACGGAAGCGCGGCTGCAGGAGCGCGCGGAGGAGATGCGGCAGCTGCGGGAGAGGCTGAGCCAGGACAGGGAAGAGCTGGAGAGGCAGAGGGAGGCCTATCAGCACGACCTGGAGAGGCTGCGGGAAGCCCAGAGAGCTGTGGAGAAGGAGAGGGAGCGCCTGGATCAGCTAAAGAAGCTGAAGAAGCAGAACACGGTGTCGGGCACCTTCTCCCCAGAAATGGGCCAGGTGAGGGATTGGTTTTTTCAGTTTTAGTCCTAATAACCCACTGACTTCTGGGTGAAGGTTGCACTTGCTGCAGCACCAACCTGTCTTTGCCTTTCACTGGGCCCCTTTAACCATCACCTGAAGTAGCTGGTGATGGCTACTCTCAGAGAGATCAGAGCTTGACAGTTTCCCAGTGTCTATGAAGTTCCACCCAGATACCTGGCAATGAGAATATTTTTAAAAATATAGAAATGGAGAATAAGTTATTTTCAATTGTGTTGAAAATACTCCTGTCCGAGTAGTTTTCAATTTCAGGAATTGTCCTATTGCAGAAGCTGTGCTACATCAACAGCATTTTATACAGTTGATTTCTAAAAACATTTCTTGTGTTTAAATAGAAATTTGGAGGTCTGATTAAATTCGTTCATTGAGACTTTCTGAAAGTCCTGCTTTCTCTCTGCTCTGTCATCACCCCATGCAGTCTGCTCTTTCCTAGGTGCACTGTTAAGCAGTTTGGAGCTGCTGAGGTTCTTTTCAGTGTCCAAGGGCTTGCACTCTTGCTCTTCCTTCTGTTCCCCAGGAACCTTTAGGCTTTGTCTACCCTGTTCTGCTTTGCCCTGGGAAGTGCTTCATGCTCTAGGGGCTGGGTGCGGTCACTTCTCCTTGTCCTGGAGAAGGTGAAAATCTCCGTTTGACTTTGAATGCCTTTTTCCTTGTGCAGGGCCAGATGATCAGTCATTCCATCAGCTTCAATGGAGAAGGGGTGGAACCATCTGCAGCTGGCTCCAAATCCTCAGTGAGGGTGAGCTCAGTGGCCGGGCTGGAGTACCTGGAGTGGCCGGACCTGGCCCGCAGGGACAGCACCACCCTGGAGAACCGGCCCTCGCTGAAGAATGAAGTGCCAATACATCTCCTGAGTGCAACCAACCAGATCCAGAAACCAGCTGCAGTCCAGCAGCAGATCCCCACCAAGCTGGCCACCTTCACAAAAGGAAGCAAGGAGAAAGGTGGCAAGAACAAAGCATCTCATCGGACAGACAGTTCAGGTATGCGTGATTTTAAGTCTGTTTAAATGCATTTCTGATCTCCACCAGGATCACAGGGAGACAGAACCCTGCACTTAAACCTCTGTATGAAACCCAGAAATTAATGCTATAAGTTATTGGTGTGTTTGCTGCAATTAAAATCACTTAACCTCCTAAAACCGTGTTAGGAGTTCCATGTCTATACTATTTGAGTGTAACCCAAAAGCCATGATTTTGAAAATGGAGTTGTGTATTCCAGCAAACAGAATGGTGGTGGGAGGTTTTAAACCTGGATGTAAAATCTTCTTGTCTGACTGTAGTGTTAAAGAAAAAGAGCAAAACCAAAAAAAAAACCAAAACCAAAAAAGGTGTTGTTCATGAGTAAGATGTTTTGAGGCTGGCTTAGCCTTTTCTCGTTGTCTGTCCAGAGTTGTAGTGACATCGAATGCAGTGCTTTTCTTAGCACTAGTCAGTCATTAAATACAGATTTCCAGGCCAAAATTGAGATGCTGTGTGTGTTGTAGGGTTGAAAGGGGCTAATTTTGTCACAAATAGAAGCAAGTAAAAATGCAGTCACCCTGTCCTGGTGTAATTTCTGCTTCTAACTGCTGGGTACTGGAGTAGTGATCTTTGCCAATGACAGACACACTAAAAACCGTTTTATCTCTACCACTTCAAGTAGTCCAACTGCCAGCTTAGGAGAATGGCCTGCAATTTTAAGTTACAAAATTATCTTTTTAGCATTGTGCTGGATTCAGACTTGGCAAGCTCGTCCATCACTCTGCACTGCTACAGAGGACTCAGGGCCAAACCTGTCAGAGAGAGCAGGGGGAGGCTTTGGCACGTTGCAGAAACATCTGTCTCTGTCCTGCATAAAGTTTAATGCCTTTGCAACTTGCTTATGGTTTTGCACATAAATGAAGCCTGTATCCTCTTACCCTGCATACCAAATGGTGGTAATATAAAGTTCTAATGCCACATCTCCCCAGTTTATTTTTAATAGCTCTTACATAATGGTCTCTGCAGTGGAAATGGACTTAATGGTGTTTTTCTGTAATTTATATGAAAGGTATAAACCACAAATATATTGGTCTCTATTCTCTTGTGAGCATTAGTGGGCTTCATGCTTGTTATGCCCATGTGTAGATCTTAGAATAAAATGGAACAAAATTTTCTGTACCAGAGGCAAAACGCTGTGTATTGAATTTGGGTTTTGTGACATGTAAGGAATGTGTACTGAAAGAGAGAAGTTCTTTAGATCCAGAATAGCCATTTCATGATCTGCTTTTATTGTTGAAACTAAGAAACTGAGAGGCTGTAACACCAGAATCAGTGGGCTGTGCTGCTGAGCAGCTGTGAAACAGATGGAGAGCAGAGACAAAAGTTCATCACAGCTCTGCGTGTTAGAAGTAGCACAAATGGCCATTTGATATTTGAATTCTACAAAGATTTTTTTTTCCTCTCTGCTGTGCTTGATAATACTGACTTTTAAATCTGAGATTGTCAGGGTCTGCCAGTAACTGAACTAGGAGTTTCAAGGAAGAGAAAAGTATTCATAGTTTAAACAGCTGAAGAGACAATATAAGTAGGCCCAACTCTTTGTGGTTTTGCAGCTTTCTTGGGGGTGTAAAGGTGTCAATATTGTGGCCCTAGCCTGAAGTAGTGACATTTGTGAAGTGCTGCTGGCCTCAAATACTAATTTATGAAACATTTTCTTCAGCCTCTGTTGATCAGAAGCAGCTGCTTCCCCCCAGGCTTGTTGGACGAGAGGAGGCTGTCCTGAGAGGCAGGCGCTCAGCAAGTCCATCCCTCCCAAGCAGCCAGGCCACTGCATTCCAGCCAGGTATGCCTTGGCCAACCTTCCTGTCTGTGTAAGTGCCTCAGGCTCTCTCTGCAGTGTCACAAACATGTTTTCTTCCATTTTATTCCCTCTAGAACTGTATGGCCCTACAGATGCTCAGCCAGAAGCACTTTCATCTGCCTCAGCGACCCTCTTCAAGCCCAATAACGTTCAGGTTCAGCCCCTGGTGCCCTCTCAGCCCAGTCTGTTGAATGTGCAAGATGATACCAGCAAAGAGGATGTAATTTTCTTCTAACTGAAGAAGAAAAGTGATTCATTTGAAGATGAATCACCTGACACACTGTTTCAAGAACTCAGGCCCCAGTGTGCACCGTGATGGAGACCCAACTTGGATGTCTTCTGATCCCTGCCCAGTTACTACAAGCAAGGACCAGCCCAGGATTATTGTCCTGCTTGTTGGCTCCTCTGCCAGCAGCTCAGAATTGGGGGCACAGTAGTAACAATTTGCTTTTAAATTCTCCAGTGTGTTGACACATGGCATGGCTATATCAAATTCAGAGCATGTTAAAATTCTGACATTTATTGTAATGTGCTCTTTTTGGAGAATGTAACTGTTCATGGGCACCATCTTGTAAATTGTTATCAATGATGTTGAACCACACAGATTTTTATGTAAAAAGTTTTAGTAGTAGGCCCCAAAATGGCTGCAAATTTTTTAATCTGTTTTCCCAGGTCCAGGTCAGTAATGGGTTGTGTGTTGGTAACCAGGTGACAGCAAGCCAGTCCCCTCCCAGCCAGGTGTGCCAGGCACTGTGAACCCAGTGGCACAAGCCCCGTGGCCAGGTACAGTGGAAGAGAAGGTAAGGTGAGCTTCTGACAGCATCTTCAAAGGGGCAGGAACTCCACCTGTTTGTGGAGGAGAAGGGTTGGACGTGTGAGAATTCACAATGATGATGATGATGATGAAGAGTTGGACTGAATGCACATTTCATTGGCCACCAGCGTCACTGGGATCCTGTCTCCCTGTTGGGGACAGCAGTACAGGTTCCCAGCAAACTCATGAGTTGGTTCTGAATGAACTTAGAGACTTGGATTTTGTTCTTTGCTGAAGATGTCCAAGAAGCGTTGGAATGCAGTAATTTATTGTCTTGTTTAATCCTGTTTTCTGCATCCTTTGTTTGTCTGTTAATTTGTTGGGACTTTACTCCCAGTACCAGAAGATATCAAAGCTGCTGTTACTGCAGAGATTTCTCTGCAGCATCATGTTAGGAATGAAGGGAATAAGAACTGTTTGGTTTTAGAATTAAAAATAATTATGCTAAAAAAAATATTCTTAGCTGAACCTGTGTTTAGCTGCTTTCAGCTAAACCAGCTTTGATACCTCTTGTGAAATGGGTCAGTTCTTGATCATGGAATGGTGGTGACATTAAGTGTTCTGCTGAAAAGGCATTATTTCTCTTTGTAGTAATTTGCACAGTCATTTTGTGTTGTGTTTTTCACTCTGTGTCTCAGATTCTTTTCCCACCCTCTCCCAAGGATGTGTGTTCTGGTGTGTGTTGAATGTGACTGGTCAGATAATGATGCACAGGGGAGATTTTTTAGAGGTATTGTTACAGAATTAAAGGAATCAGGATCTCAAAGCTTAAAATCATGGATTAATACCTTTCAGGACATGATTGATAATAGCTTTTTTTATATATCTTTAGCTGATTTAAAGTGATTTTAGCAGCAGTGGATGGAAGGCTGGGTCAGTTCTCCATCCAGTCTCATGGCAATGGATCCAGTGGTGTTTGCCAGTCTCCTCAAATCACTGAGGTGTCCCTATGATTAGGCCCTGTGTGATGCTAGTGATGCCTTTAAGGCCATAACTTATCTTTGGTTGAGAATGTTAAAATTATTTCAGTAGTTACAGTGCAAAAAGCTTAATCAGTTTTCAGCAGGAAACAACAGCAGTTTATATTTTCAAGTGGTGATAATTTGGGTTATTGCCTTCAGGTAAGAAATTGAAAACCCCAAATTTACAGTTCAGGGGAGAAAGATAAGCTACAAAATACTGAGTAGGTCTTAGGGACATGCACACCTGCTGGGACAGTTCCTGAATTTAAGGGTCTTTTTCTTAGCTGAGTGGTGCTAGTACAAACCTGAAGCAGTGGCACTGAGTTCAGTGAGAGGAAACTCCAAACTCTCTGGCTCCTTACCAGATTGGGGATGCTCCCCCAGCCCCCTACAAGTGAAATTGCACACACTTGGCTTTAATACCAAAGGACTGCGTGGTAAATCAGCAGCATTGCAGAACCTGGAGTGATTGTCAGCAGGAAACAGGGTGGGACTGTTCCACTGTTGATTGGGTGTTGTTGGGATACCATATCTTTGGTGATTAGAACAGAGTTCCACTCCATATTCAATTTTTGCTTTCCAAAAAGTTCGTTTGGAATGGAGGGGAATTCTTGCAATCAGTGTAACTCCTGATCCATGCAGCAGTGTGGGATCCAGCAGCTCTGTAGGACTGGCACTGATTTTTCCACTGGGTGATGTGCAGGCTCCAGTCCCCTGTAATTTCCCCTGGAAGCACACAGGGAAGCAGCAGGAGTGCACAGGATGTTCTGTCCTTCGTGCTGTGGTTAGGGCCACTCCTAGTGAAAACTCGATGCCTCTATTGCCTTAAATTACCAGGTTTTTAGGAGTTTTAGCCCAAAGCTAAGTTTCATCAGTGGAGTAAATCACCTCAGCCAAAAAGGGATGTCATTTTTGGTGCTTGGAAGCAATTTTTGGAAGCATTTATTTAGGTTTATTTTGTGCCTGTCCTAAAGTATGGGAGGGAGTGTTGGAAGGGCTGGAGCAGCTCATTGGCTGCTTTCTTCTTCTGTGCAATGGACAAATTTGAATATAGAACAGTGACGTGGAAAATGAAGTCTGTAGTGAGGTCCCATTTATTTTAATGTTGTAACTTAAGCTTAACTTTTTTAATACTTCTTGTCACCAGTGCTTGAAATAAGTTTTGGCTGTTAACAAATGGACCCAGGCCTGTGACAGGCCAGGCTGTTGGTTCAAACTCCAGAAGCTTCTTGGAATATGGGACTTCAATCTGTAACTGAGAAACGACCTTAGAAGTCATTCTCTCTCCTCAGTGCACGTGTCTGGCTGCAGCTGCCTTTATGAAGCCCGTTTGCACCCTGAGCAGAGACCATGTCTTCTGTCACTTGGATCATCCTGGAGAAGGTTTTGGAATTAGCAGGTGCTGTGATACCTCATTGCTACCAGAGTGTGGGCAGGGGATCCATAAAAGGCTGAAGGAAGCAAGTGAATTATTTTCTTTTAATGAGTATGACTTTCTTTAAATGAATCATGGGTCTCTTCACTTGTGCAAAACTGAATCTGTGAAATCATTAACAAATCACTGCACTTGAGTGAACTGGTTTTGGACTTCACTCAAATCTTATTCCTAGAAAAAAAGCTCTTCTAGGTAAATTAGTTTGCAAAGTACTGCTGTGTCCTGGGCTAAGTAACCTGCTATTGATTCTGAGTCACATCCTTCCTGCTGGACTTCTTGATCACTTCAGATAAAACTTTCCTTTTAAGTGATTTCTGAGGATTAGACAGTTCAAAATTCTGTGCCTCCCAGGTGCCTTTTGGCTTCTTTCTGAGCTGGGGTGTGGAGGAAATGCCAGCACGAGCTTTGAACTGCCACCATATTTGCTTGGTGTCACAGCCTTAAAATTATCAGCATGTTTGTCCTTCAGTATTGTGATGTTGCAATGTAGAGGCTGTTTCTGTGGTTCTGATTTCAATTTGAACTCTGGTGTTAAGGAGGCTTCCTCTTTCTCTTCCCATCTGGAATGTGGAGGTTCCATATTCCAGGCTGAGGATGCCTCCATGGCCACTAGTGCTGAGCCCAGCTGCCCTGTGTGTGTTGTGGATGCTTCCCTAGTTTTTAGCTGTGCTGTCTGTGGATTGTAGCTGTGGCACGTCCCACGCATTGAGATCGCTGATCGTCCCCCAGCGTGAGGCAGAAGAATTGGTGTTCCTAGAGACGCTTGCTCATCCAGGTACTCGCCTTCCTGCACAGCTAGCAGTCATTCTAAATAATTTGCAGGCAGTTTTGTCTTTCTGAGTAGTGGTCAGATGATTCTGCATACATGGAACTTGGTGTTTGTCATTTGCATTTACAATGAGAGTCAAAACTTAAACTAGGAAAGGGTTAAAAATACTTATTTCATTTTACTTCTAACTCTGCGGAATGGGAGCTGAGGCTCCCCGGTGCTGCTCAGTGGAGTCCCTATGTGTTGTGCCCCCCATGCAAGGGAGTTTGGAGATTTTGTTGTCTTCCCCAGCAGTTCTCACATTTACCAGGAAACAGATCTGCATGCCAGGTTACACAAGTGCTGTAGGCAAAGCAAAGCCTTTCCCCTGCTCTCTCTTCGAGACCAGACCCAACATCTTCGTAACCACTGGCGTCTTCATCATCCACCATCAGCAGGTTCCTCTTCAAACAGCATGTGTGCGAGCTCTGGTTCATAACATTTGTGCCATGTTTATAAATCAGTTTTTTATATTTTTGTACTGAAAGAAATTGGAGCACTTTAGAAAAGTTGATTTCAAATTCCATTTCTGTCTGTAGCCAGAAGGAGATGTCTCATGGGTGTAGATCCCGTTGGCATAACTGTGTGCATCTCACTCAGAGCTGTGAACTCTCTTGATGCTCTTTAGTCTTAGGTCTGGTTTCTAGGCCCACCTTGCACTGTAAAGATTTAATAAATAATCATGGTCCATGGTTAAATTGACCATTTTGTTGGGGAAGAGTTTGGTTTTGTTTTTTTCGTTAGGGTGTAAACATTGTAAATATTTCCTTTACTGTTTACTGCAGTAGCAACATCTTTGTAGTCTTTATTTTATTTGTAAAGTTGATGGTTTAATGTTAATATTCTGTTGAATTGTGCACTCTTGATTAATTGTAAACATGATCTTAGCACACCAAATGATGATTTTTACAATGATTGCAATGTTTCTCCACTGAAGGATTTCAGAGCTGCAATAGGACTGAAACCAACTTCTAGCAATAAAAAAAAGAACATTTAAAATCTGTCTGCCTTTTATCTATATAATTATTTATTGTTTTCTATTTGAATGAAGATCAAAGCAGCTGCCAATTCTCACGTGCTTCTCATTTTCTACCCTGGACAGAAATAATGTGCCACAGGAACAAAACTGTGACGCTGTTCTGAAGGAGAGGACGGAGCATAGGAGGTGTTCAGTGCAGAATACAAATAGCTGCAGCCCTTGGCAGTGAGGTGAACACCTGAGGGAAAGATCAGCTGCTCCCAAACATCTGAACTCTGCTGGTGAGAGAGAGAGAGAGAGAGAGAGCTTGGTTAAGTTGCTTACATTAGCGTGGAGGTGCTTTGCATGGTGCCAGACAGAGACATGCCTGGCTCTGTCCCAGGCAGTATCGGTTCCCACTTGGAACAAGGATAACAAAAATAGAAACTTTCTCCCTAGTGCTCGTGCCAGTTTGGCAGCCCTTGCTGCCAGCACCATCCCATAGCCTCTGGCTGGGGCTGCTCTTCCCAGCTCTGCAGCAGGCTGAGTTTCCTGGTGAAATCCCCACTGGTGGCACAGCTGGCAAGCGAATCCAAGAGCTGTAACCTCCAATCATTTCTAGAGAGAACAGATCCAAAACCAGGGAGACAGTGGGAGAACTGGGCCTTGGATTGGTGCTCTCAAGGAGGAGGGAGAGGTTTATCATCAGAATCCTGCGCTGCAGCCAGGGGTGAGCAAAACCCTGAGCCAGGGTTGGTGGCAGTGCCAGCAGTGTGCCCTGCCTGTCACTGCCTTTGGGGCTTATCAAAGCAGCTTTTGGGAGGACCCTGGGCCTTTGTGTGCAGGAGTCAGTAAAACAAGCCAGCATTTGTCAGCCTCTGAAGTGCATGTGACGTCTGGGTTGTGACACAAATTGGAACTCCACTGGAAAAACAATTTTTTTTCTACTTTTCCATATACATAAATAATCAAAGACTTCTGGGCAGACCAGTGTTTAAAATGTGGTCTTTATGGGAGCTAACAGGCTGTCATGTGAGAGAATGACGTCTCAAAGTGAGTGTGTGTGGAAGCTTTTGTTTGTGCTCTTTTTAGGAAAATATTTCTTCCATCTGTGGAGCTCCTGGGAGCCGAGCCACAGTGCCCACTGGAGATCAGCCACTGCCTCTGTGCTTCCAGACCTCGTGTCTGTGTCACCACAGCAAGGCCAGTCACTCCATGTCCATTTCTAAATGCTTTTTGGCAGCAAGAAGTGGAATCAAAGTGGTTTTGTGGGGGACAGCAGGGAGGGAGAGTCTAGGAGAAAAGCTAAGAGGAGCTGCACTGGGCTCTTGTGCAGCTGTTTTCATGTCAGACCTGTGAACTTGTTTTCAAGAAGACAAGAACCTGGATCAGGGAGGTCCAGGGTTAACATGGCCAAGAGGGATCCCTGCAGCACAGATTCCCTCTGGGAACTGCCCAGCTGCAGCAGGGCAGAGCTCAGCAGAGGCAAGTTTAAATCCTGGGCAGAATTTGCATCTGTTAGAAGTTCGGTGCTGCTGCAGCCATCCGTGTTCAAAGGTGCATAGGTGTTGCCGTGTTCAGATTTTGCCACAATAGCAGGGCAGACATTCCTTGTGGATTGCAAACACCTTGGCTGGCAGTGGCACTGATAACGCTGTCACTCCTCTGTGAGACAGGAGGGTGTGATTTCAGGGAGGGTGTGACTTCAGGACACGACTGGCGTGCCTTCAGAGCTGGTAACTCACACCGATATTCCAGCAGCTCCGCCCTGCCTTGTCTCTCTTTCCAATCTGTAGCTAATTAACCCGAAACCCAAACCGCATTCTTTCTGTGGATGAATCACGCCGAGGCCATCGGCAATGACCAGCTTTATGCTAAACCTCCCTCTTTCATGTGGGTGAGACAAGGCTGATGGTTCCCATACTGCATCTGAGATTCATCTGTGAGGCAGATGCTCCAGGACAAACATGCACAAAGGATATTGGCTGCACAGTGTGCTCCAGCAGTGGGAATGTGCTGCTTGCTGCCGTTCCCTTTCTTCAGCCCTGTGACTCAAATCCCATGTAATTTCTCATCCCAGCGATGGGGCCGGCCCAAGGCTCAGCAGATGAGGGATGTGGGGCCTGTCCTACATTGTTTGCTGCTGCTGTGCCCGTGGGGTCTGGCAGAGGATAAAAGCAAAGCCTCCCAGAGCTGGCAGTGCTGGAGCCTGTGACACAGGGTCCCCAGCTCTGGGACGGTCACAGGCACAGACAGGGCAGCATCCCTTTGTTCTGGGGCTCCTTGGCTTTGCATAAGGGCTTGGAGTGACAGGACACAGAATGGCTTCCCACTGCCAGAGGGAAGGGCTGGATGGGAGATTGGGAAGGAATTGTTCCCTGGGAGGGAGGGCAGGCCCTGGCACAGGGTGCCCAGAGCAGCTGTGGCTGCCCCTGGATCCCTGGCAGTGCCCAAGGCCAGGCTGGACAGGGCTTGGAGCAGCCTGGGACAGTGGAAGGTGTCCCTGCCATGGCAGGGGGTGGGATTGGATGGGCTTTAAGGTCCCTCCAACCCAAACCATTCCATGATTCCCTGTGCACAGGACCATGAAAACTCCTGGCTGACAGCACAGTGTGGACGTTGCCTCTCCTGTGTCAGAGCAGCAGCTGGTGTCATTTCTCTATGTGGAGCACAGTGTCTTGCTTGACCTGAAGCCATCCCAGATGACTACACATGAAATGCAGATCTGCCAGGGAATTTCAGGTGTGCAATGCCCCTTTTCCCTTCTGGAACATTGAGAGCCATGAACAAAACCACACTGTTTGTAATTGTAACTTTGTTTTTCCTAGGCTGCCATGAATTATTATTGTAACTGTTCCTTGCTAGATGTGGGGTGGGTGTGCTGCAGAACATTTTCATGATCCATATCTCATCTTAACCAGGAAGGGGAATTTCTCAGCCACTGCTGAAAAAGGAAGGGAGGGAGAAAGGCCGCAATGCTATCTTGGTGCTCTGGCAGCAGGAGGCACCTATGAACCCAAGCATCAATTCCCTTAAAATCAACCCTGTCTGTCTGTCCTGTGGCCAGGAGGGAGGTGGATCAGTCTGATCCCGTACTTCTCTGGCTGTGGTGGCTTCTAAGCTTTGTGTGAGAAGAGGAACATCTTATGGGACAGTAATATCACACTTCGATTGTTTTGCCTTTGAGCCTAGTGATGCCTTTGTAAGTTGCTTCTTCAGATGTGACTTTGGGCTGGGGTGTAACTCCTGCAGCTGGAGGTGCAGACACAAAGTGGGGACCTGAGCTAGGAGAGGTCCAGGTTTGAGCTGTGCTGAGATTCTAAATTAATTCTACTAATTCATAAGGATTCCTACCCCAGCAACCAAATTCATCTCTAAACCAAATTCACCTACAGCTCAGTTGGCCTGAACCTTCTGGCCCTGGCACTGAAGCAGCAAGTGGATCCATGCATGGAAATGTCAAACTGGGAAAACAGGTCTGTTGGGACATCTCAGGCACGCACCAGTGAAGCTCCCTCGTTTTCCCCAGGGTACGCGGGAGCTGGGAGCTGGTTCCTGCCAGGAGGAGTTGGAGCTGGAGGGTCAGCACGGGGCTCTCTGCCATCTGAAGGAGGATGAACAGATGCAGTGCAGCTTTGCTGCCGGCAGCAGGGAGGCACCGCGGAGCAGCCCAGCCCAGGTGTGCTTGGAGCGCCGGTTTTCCCTGAGAGGGGCTTGCATTGAAAGGAGGGAACAATGCCCAGCCCCTGCAAAGGCTGCAGCAGCAGCAGCAGAGCCGGGACTCGTTCCCCCAGCTGAGAACACCCGAGCCTGGCTCAGATAACGCCCAGGCAGACGGATCCGTGCTGCTGGAAGCTGCTCCAGCCCCGGAGCGGGAGGCGGATGTGGCGGGGAGCCAGCGTTTATTGCTTGGCAGCATAAACAAAACAGCTGCTGCTGCTCAAACGGCCATGAATGAAACCTCCGCTCCTCCGACTCGCTGAGCACAGTCGGACTCTGTCCAGCCCTCAGGAGCAGCTGGAGATGTAACAAAGGTGAGGCAGCTCCTGGCTGGATATCAGGGTTGGAGACACTTCCAGGCAGCTGCTGGTTCCAGCAGGGCCCCGTGCCGTGACTTTCCCCGCGTGCAAGGCACAGCCAGGCTGGGAGCTGCTGGATGGTTGGATCCCATGATCTTAACAGCCTTTTCTCATCAAAATGAGTCTGTGTCCCTGCTGCTGCCTGTGTGCTCCAGGCAGGCTGTGGGCTCCTCTCCCTGCAGCCTGACGAGCTCCCGTTGGGCCCAGCCAGCGATGGAGAGGGGGCACAACAAGGGTGCGTGAAAAAAGGCCCAGCCTGGGGGCTGAAAATGGCAAAAGCGTCAGAAAAGGGGTTGGAAATGAAGCTGATGCATCTGCTCCAGCCCCCAGCAGCAGGGCAGGTCCCTTCCTTCCCATCCTGCCAGCTCTTGCCTGTGCAAGCAGCTCGGAAGAACTGTGACATTGATTTATTTAATTCTGAAATAATGGATCACACCCAAACCATGTTTCTGTGGTGAGACGGTTGGTTGTACCTTTGGTGCCTGTTTCCTCTGACCATGCTGATTCCTGTCTCACCTCCTCCCCTTAACAGAGCTTTTCTTTCCTAGGCACTGCCTCCCCTCACCTGGAGCAGGGCCTGAAGCACACAGCCCTTTGGAACAGAAGGGCAAAACCTTCTCCCATTCTTTTAGATAGTTAGGAAACCCCACTCTATGGAGAGTGACCAAGAAAGGGCAGAGAATACCTTAATCTTTGAAGTTTTGAAGAGATTTGTGTCTCCTTCAAAGACAGAAGGCAGTGTGAGATCTGAGCTTTCCTCAGTCCCAAGTTAAAAAGATACAGGAAGATTTGAGCCCTTGATTTGGACTGCAGCAGGGAATGCTCCTCATTGTTCTGCTGGATATGGTCTCAAGTGTGGGCTGGGAAAACCTGCACCTTAAGCACACAGAACAGGCAAAGGACACGGTGGATTTTATTCAGATTTATTGAAGCAGCTCCAGGCTGAGTAATAAACACACAAAACCTCTGTATAAAAAAGAACTAAATGTACAGAACCAGCCTGTGGGCAAAGTACTGTCACATGTTCTGACATTCCAGGCTACTGCTAGGGTGCTACAAGTCCTAGCAGTGCAGTCCTTTAGCTAGTCAGGAGAGTCCTTTCTCCTTTCTAGCATCACTGAAACCAAAATAATCCCTCTGGTTCCTGCTCTGAGACCGAACAAGTTAGAAGAAAACTTGGAAACCTTTTGCTGTCTCAAGGGACAGCACAAGCTGTCAGCCCAAGGAGGTCCCTCCGTGCCTGTCCCCTCCCTGGCCTGACCAAGGGGATGGACTGGCAGAATTCAAAGCCAAAACCGAGTTGCCTTGAGCCCTGCTGGTGCTGATGGGCTCCACGCTGGCACCCAGCTCACAGACTTGCCAGGGACGAAGTGCTCCTGCTGCCTGTGTGTTCCATCTGGATCCTCAGTCAAGGGAGGCACTTGGCAAAATCAGGTGAGAAGCCTGTGGTGCAGAGCAGAGTATTGTGAGCCCAGGGCACGGCAACCCCAACCCCACTCCTCAGACTTCAAATCCCAGAGAAATCCCAGCAATGCCTCATGATTTCCCTCTACAGCCAGGAATTTTCTAAAGGTATCACTGGATATTTTATTACAGTAAGTAATTTTATTTAGACAGCACGACTCTTGCAAGGAGAAAAGGAAAACCCTGCAGGGTCTGTGATTCACTGGCATCGTTTCTGCCAAAAGCCTTTAGAAAGGTTTAATTCCAGTTGCAAATGTTGAAAGTCAATCTCTGTGTAGCAGAAAAGCAATGGCATGAAAGGGACACCAGGGAATAATTAGAAGCAGAGAAACCCTGTGTTTATACATAGACAAGGCTTGTCTTTTAAATGCAATTACCCACCATTCTGGGACTAAATCCCAGCTATAATCTTGTTCTGGCACCAGCTCACAGCCCTGGCGTCCCACAAGACATTTGGGTGCCACTGGCAGATTAAGTGTGGCACCAGGAGGAGGCTGTGCTAAAAGCAGCAGCCGGACCCGGTGGCACCACAGGGTCTGTCCCAGCTCCTGCAGACAGCCTGCCTGCAAAAACATCGACTCCTCCAGCCTCCTGACCCAGGGACGACACCCAATCCTCACACACAGCATTCCCCAAAATCTTTGCACAGGCCAAGATGCCAGGTTAAGAGTCCTTTTATTTATACTGATCTTCTCTCTGCAGCATTTCAGCACCTAGAGAGAACATTTCAGCACCTTCTTTGTCCTGCAGAGCTTTTAGATCCCACACTACCAGCCAGGAAGTTTTGGAGCTGATGTTCGCACAAGGCTGTTCTCTAGGACAACTCCAGTCCAGAGCCACGTGCATCTTGCCCCTCAAGTTCTACCCTGATACAGAGGAGCTCTGTTAACCCACAACTCCTTACCTTCCAGGTCCCTCGCCACGCTCAGGCAGACAGGTACTTCCAGGTGCTGACGAAGGCGGTGGGGATGAGGGAGTATGGCACCGTGGTGACGCTGCTCCAGGTGTCGGACGAGGGGTCGTAGCAGTCCAGGGTTTTGCAGCGCTGAGCCCCGCAGTAGCCCCCCACTACGTAGAGCCTGTTCCCTGAGGTGACAGCGCGGCAGCTGATGCACTTGGCGGTGACATCCCCAAACTTGGACCACTGGAAGGTGTCGCTGTGGAAGCGGTAAGCGGAGCTGGCCGAGAACTCCGTGTCCCCGCCGATGACGATGACGTGGCTGCCCACCACGGCGGCGGCCGTGTAGCGCCAGGGCTGGGGGCAGCTGGCGGGCACCGTCCAGCGGTTCTGGCAGGGGTCGAAGCACTGCACCTTGGGCAGCTTGTTCTGGTTGGCGCTGGTGCCCCCGAAAACAAACAGCTTCATCTTGGCTCCCACCACGGCGGCGTTGCTCACGCCTTCCCGGAGAGGAGCCACCAGCGACCACTTGTCCAGCTGAGGGTCGTAGTGCTCCACTTGCTTGAGGGACACGGAGGGAGAGGCCGGGAAGGCGCCGCTCATGGCCGTGTGACCCCCCACCACGTACAGGCAGTGGTCCAGCTCGGCGGAGCCGTGGCCAAACCGCGCCACCAGCATGGGAGCGGCTTTGGCCCACTCGTCGTGGAGGGTGTCGTACACCCAGACGTCCCTGGAAGCGCCGTTCTCGGAGCCCTTGCCGCCGGTGATGTAGACCTTGCAGCCGATGGCGCAGGCGCTGCACTCCTTGCGGGGGCTGGGGATGTCGGCACGAGGGATGATCTCGCTGGTTTTATGGTCCAGCATGTAAATCTTGTCGCACATGAAGGTCTGGCCCCCGAGCAGCAGCAGGGCCTGGCTGACCTTGCGGGGCCGGGCGCAGCACCCCGTCACCAGCCCGTCGTTCTGCAGGATCTTCATTTTGCACCGCACGGCGTCGGCCACGATCTCCTCCCCCAGCTTGTGGCTGGTCACCAGCTTCTCACAGGCCACCTGCTTCCGCAGGTAGGACTCGGGCAGCAGGGCCAGGCGGACGGAGCGCAGCAGCTCGGGCAGAACTTCGTGGCGTCGGGGCAAATCATAGCGGATCCAGCCTATAACGGCTTCATAGACCAGCGTCTCATCCTCTACCTCCAGCTCCTCGCTCTCCACCAGCTCCAGCAGCTTGTCTTTGGGCAGCTGGAGGAAATCTTCGGTCTTGCAGAGCGAGGTGAAGTTGGCCAAGGCCATCCTCCAGGACAGCTCCAGCAGCCGCTCGCAGCAGTGGGCATCAGACAGCAGCAGCATGTTCAGGCAATTCCCAGGGTAGAGATTCTTCTCCAGAAAGTCAGCCGAAGCATCTCGGATATCCTGGAACTGCAGCATGTCCCCGGCCTCCAGCAGGGACTCTGCGTTCTCCTCGTTGATCAGCACCCGGGCTGAATAAGCGTAGTCCAGCAGCAGCTCCAGCACCTCGGGGTGCAGCGAGTCGTGGAAATTGACCTCAGCATCTCTGCTCTCTTTCAGGCCGCCGCTGAACATGGCATTGAAGTAGCGGCTGCAGGCGGCCAGGACGGCGCGGTGGCAGGGGAAGCTCTGGTTCCCCGCCCGCAGCACCACGTCGGTGAAGAGATTCTGCTGGCGGAGCAGGTTCAGTTGGGTGAGGAGGCTGTCGGCGTGCCCCGGTTTGTGGAAGAGGTGGATGTTCATGGAGCCGGAGCTCGAGCGGGATTTCCGGTTCTCGTGGCTGCTGACGGACATAGTGCTGAGGCCGCTCTGCGGGGCAAAACCGGCGAGTCAGCACGGGCAGCGCGGTCCCGGGCCCGGCACGGCCGAGGCTGCGGCGGGACGGCGGCCGCGGAGAGGAGCCGGTGGCGGGAGCGCGGTACCGGCCGGGAACAGGAGGGCGGTGAGGCCGTCCCGCAGCCACGGGGCACTGACCGAAACGGGGCACCGGGAGCTCCTGGACCAAACAGCCATGCAGCGCACGACTCCGCGGGGCCTCACTTAGTACCGGGGAGGGGGCGATGTGCCTCCCGGCGATGCCCGCTCCCAGCCCGCCACGCGGTCCCGCACCCAGCTCAGGGGTCCCGCACCCGGCTGCGTTGTCCCACAGCCGGGTCAGAGGTCCCGCACCCGGGGTGTCCCACACGACTCCGCTGTCCCGCACCTGACTCAGTTATTCTGCACCCGGCCCCGCGGTCCCACACCTGGTCCAGTTGTCCCGCATGGTCCCCCTATCTTGCAGCCAGTCCCGCAGCTGGTCCCGTAGCCGGTTCCGCACCCGGTTCAGTACCCTGTCCAGCAAGCACCGTGCCCGCTATCCGGTACCCGGTGCCGTACCCAGTCCCCGCTATCCCGTACCCGATCGCATACCCGATTCCGTACCCGGTCCCGTCCGGTCCCCGCTATCCCGTACCCGATTCCGTACCCGGTCCCGCCCGGTCCCCGCTATCCCGTACCCGATTCCGTACCCGGTCCCGCCCGGTCCCGCCCGGTCCCGCTCCGCTCCGGCTCTGCCGCCGCCCCGCCGCTGCCGCCGCGTGGCCGCCCCGTGTCGGCCCCGCCCCCTCCCGCCCCGCAGCCAATCAGCGGCCGCGGCGCCCGGCGCTCTCTCTTTGTGAATGGAAGGCGGGGCCGGCCTTGCGCATGCGCCGTTCGCTGACCCCGCCCTGCCCGCGGGCAGTGTGGCCGTGTCCCCTCCCCACGTGCGCGGGTGCCCGCGGTGACCCCCGGTGACCCCCGGTGTCCCCCGGTCCGAACATCGCGGCACGACCCGGGCCAGCCGCGCCATGGGGGCCGGGACGGCGGCTCTGAGGCTGCCGAGCGCGGCGGAGCTTTGCGGACGGAGCCACCCCGCCATAAAGGGTCATAAACGGGGCAGCCGCGCTGGGATCAGCAGCGCCTGCCGCGGCCTTTGGATCCCGGCCTGCTGACAAAGGCAGGTCGCGGCCGAACAAACCAGCCCTGCTCAGCAAATGTTTTCCTGCATGGAGCCCACCTCAGAGATGTGGAGCCCGGCCCATCAACTGCGCCACCAACACCAGGGATGGGTGCTTTCCTCACCAAGGGAAGGAACTATCACCCTCTCTCAGGAGCAAGAGACGAGTTGGGCTGATGGTCACACCAGAAAAGAGAAGAAAACCACCAAGTTTTGGGAGGATTGTATCTGCCTGCACAAGGTTTTGTGCTAAATGCGCGAGTGCTGCCCTGGAGAGGCAGTAGCAGCCAGCACAGGTGTTTAAACACTGTGTGTCAGCAGGGATCAAAACCACCACAAGAAAAAAAATACAAATTCCAGAAATTCTGAATTACCCAATTTTGATTTATCTCTGCAAGTTCCAGCTTTACCAGCTGCAAATTAAGATCACTTGTTGAGGAACTGATGAAGTAAATGCACTTAGAGCAGCTTATAGTGTCCTTTCTCTACATTCAAATTAATGCATGGTGAAGAGGTTTATTAATTTGGCATCAGAGGTTATGTGGGGTTTCTTGTTTTGTTTTTTTAATTGGCAGAGCTACACCTTGTCCTGTGCTGAGCAGTACAGTGAGTCCTGGAAGAATGATTCAATGGCATTAAAAATACAAAATAAACCTGATTTGTTATTAAAAAAAACTGAAGTGCATCAGGAGCCACCACAGTGGGTGACAGGATCAGGCAACAGCCAGAGCTATCCCTAAGCAGGACTTGGCTGCTCCCCCTCTTCAGGCAGAGGACTGAGAAAAGGAGAGAAAAAACAAGAGTGTCCTCCAGGTAAGCCCTGAGTTGTACCAAAACCTGTCAGTCTGGCAGCAAATCCTCAGCACAGCCCAGAGGCATCCTCAGGGACGCTCTGCAGGGTGAAGGTCCAGATAAACACCAAGGACAGGCCAAAGGATAAAGAGTTTCCAGGCCTCACTCTGCTCTTTGAACACAGGCAGGACACAGCTCCCCGTGTCCAGGCCAAAAACAACAACACAACCCAAGGTCAAACCTGGGAGTGCAGCATGTGCCGTGCTGGGGGCAGGGACATGCAGACTAAGCAGAACTGTTTCCAAAGGATGCATTTCCATGGCAGGGGCTGGGAATTATTTCAGCAGGAGGGAGGCTGGTGACACATGTGGAGCTGCAGCTCACACAGCATTAATGCTTCAGAGCTTTCCAGAACCATAGACAAAGAACTTCTCCCTGTTATCAAGAGGAATGATCACTCAAGGCCACTTTTGAAGCATTTGTGTCGTTTATTATTGGCAACGCCCAGATTGTAACTGCAAACCCCATCCCGGCGTTGGTTTGATTGCTCCTTTGAAAGGTAATTAATAAATTTCCTGCTTTTTTTTTAATAATAATAAAAAAGGTCCATTGGCAGCTGCCGGAGCCTGGTGGAAGAGCTCCACCCGGTGGCATTCCACAAAGGCACAGCCAGAGCCTCAGCTCTGTGGGAAGTCTCCACTTCCAACATTTCTCCTTAAACGGGCAAGGCAGGCTAGGAAGGTTCACGCTGCCTCCAGTGGCAATTTCCTGCCCCTCCTGCCTCTAAGGAAACACGACTGTCACAAACAACAGCCCTGCTGGCTGCTGGCTGAGCTCTGGCACCAGCTCTGAGCCCAAACCCCCAAGGACAGGGAGAACTCCCAGGGGAGGGGGCCCATCCCTGGCTCAGATGCAGCACCAAGCACCGAGCCCAGAGTGAACTCACAGGATTCTCCCCTCACCAGTTCTCTGTGACAGAACCGTGGCCACTGTGCTCTTTTAAGTGGCAGAAAACACTGGGAGGTTGCATTTATTTTTTGGGACAGATGGAAGCAACTCTTTCCCCCTCAGTTTTGCCCATTGTAGAAGATTCTTGATTTTCAAAAGATTCACCTGAATGATTTCTCTGATGAAGAGTGATAAAAATTGTCAGCTGCAAACAATCCCCTCTGCAACAGGCATCTGGATTCCAGTCCCAATTATGGGATCTCTGGAATGACAATCATCGACCCAGGAAAGTTAAAATACACCCTGCCTCACTAAAGGCACTTTTACCATGGGCTTGTGAAGCTTAGTTATGGCTTAAGCAGCTTCAGAACTTGCTCCTCTTGATGCCTGGTAGATTCCAATCATGGAGGAGATGGTCCCCAGGAGTCCCACTAACCATGGAGGGAACCTTCCTGCCCAGAGGAATCCTGGAGGCAGCCAGTGGATTGCATTGGAGAGATCTGCTGTGTCCATGAGGATGCTCAGAACTTCAGCCTTCACCTGGGCTCTCAGCTTCTGCTGGCTCTGAGGTGAAGAAGTGCTGCTGGAAGAAAAGGTGATATAAGTGACAATCCAGAATGTCCTAATAACTGTGATGAGAACTGACAGATGTGGGTGAGTTACAGGAAGGATGGAGAGGGACTTTGGACAAGGGCACGGAGGGACAGGACAAGGGGGAATGGCTGCCCATATAAAGTAAAATTTATATGGGATATTGGGCAGGAATTGTTGGCTGTGAGGGTGGGCAGGCCCTGGCACAGGGTGCCCAGAGCAGCTGTGGCTGCCCCTGGATCCCTGGCAGTGCCCAAGGCCAGGCTGGACAGGGCTGGAGCAGCCTGGGACAGTGGAAGGTGTCCCTGCCATGGCAGGGGTGGCACTGGATGGGCTTTAAGGTCCCTCCCAACCCAAACCATGCTGGGATTGCACACTCAGCTCTACAACCACACAGGGAAATCATACCACTTGTGCTGGCTCAGTTTTCTTCTTAACTGGAACAAGATTCTCAGAGATCTGAAAAGAACAGAATTATTTCTCCTACAGCCCCAAACAGGACGGGTTTTTTTTCCCTCTTCCACTAACTGCTTCAGTGAGAAAGAGCACCTCCCAGAGCTTTTACCCGGTGCCCCGGGATCATCCCCGCCCCTGCCGTGCCCGTGGCGCCGTACCGCAGGATGTCCAGGAGCAGGGCACAGCCCCACAGCGCCGTGCTCCGCGCCCACCACTTCTGGGAGCCGGCGCGGACGATGCCGACATCCGCCGCCCACGCCAGGTGCTCGCAGGGGTAGTAGAGCTGGTTGGCCACGTTGCAGAGCACCGAGAGCCCCCGCACCAGCGCGTCCTCGCCCTGCGGGGAGCGGCACATGGGGCACGGCCGCGGCGGGGCCGGGGGGTGCTGCCGGGGACCCCCGGGGCCGCGCTCACCTCGGGGCCCAGCCCGTAGCTGCAGCTGTGCCGGAGCATGGCCAGGTCGTCGAAGAGGCGCAGGACGGTGCGGCAGGAGCTGAGCTGGGCAGAGGCGGCCAGGAGCCCCCCGGGCAGCCCCGCGGGCCCGGGCAGCGCTGCCCCCGCCAGCTGGCAGCCGTAGGACAGCGCCCGCACCTGCGGGGCACGGCCCGCTCAGCGCCCGGCCCCGCACCGCCGGCTGCAGAGCCCATCAGCCAGGGCTGCTGGTCTCTTCTTCTCTCTTTCTCCTCTCTTTAATTCTTTTCTCCTTTCTTTAATTCACCTCTCCCTCTTCGGCTTCTTTTCCCTTTACCCGAACCCCACTGCCCTGTGTGCCGGGACTCCCACCCTATTTCCATCCCAAGCTCATCATTTACCGGCAAACCCTGCATTGTTTGTGGACCCTCTGCCTTCTGTCGTTCCTTTCCACCAACGAGCACTTACGAATCTTCAGGTGCTTCCTTCCCCTTAAGGGTCGGTCGCTACAGCAGAGTCGGGTCCCGTCCTTCACCGGCCGGTACCGGAGGGCTCAGACCCCGCTCCTGTCAATCACTGCCCGGTATCGGAGGGCTCAGACCCCCCCTCCCCACTCACCGCCCGGTACCGAGGGCTCAGCCCCCTCACTCACCGCCCGGTCGCGGCCCCGGTGCGTCTCCAGCGCGACCACGAGCCCCCAGAGCGCGCCCGCCGCCATGGCAACACTTCCGGATGTGACGTCACGTGCGGACGCAGGGCACGCAGGGAAGGAGGCGGAACCGTCGCCATGGCAACGCGGCCTAGCTGCCCCGGCCCAGCCAGGCCCCGACCGGGGATGGTGCCCACACGGGGGTGGTGCCCACACGGGGCTGGGTCCCGCTGTCCGTGCCCCTCACGGCCTCCACACCCCTCCAGCGAATCCTCCATCAGCCCTTTTCTTATCCTCAGTTTCTCCATCCTGGGCGGTTCTAGGCCTACCCGCCGCTGCGGTGGTGCCGGGCCGAGCCGGGGTGGATTTAAAGAAATCTGGGAAACCCAAGTTTAAGAGGCCCTTGCAGACGGCGGTCCCCGTTCTGCCCCCACGGCCCTGTGTTCACCTGCACACAGATCTCCACATCGTCTCCTGGGAGATCTTCCCCTGTCCCACCTTTAGAGACCTCCCAGCCCCTGGCTGAGTGATGAGAGGGGAACATTCTGTGTGGAGACACAAATCGGGCTCTCTCCATCCTCCCACACCTTCTGTGCTCTGCACGTGGATCCCACCCGCCTCCTCCGGCTCCAGTGGGTCCAGTGGCTGGGCAGAGTCACACTCACACTCACACTGCTGTTAATTAAAGCTCTAAGAGCTACTTGGATATTTTGCTTTCTCTTTTTATAGCTGAGTATCACAAAATCCCAGAATATCCTGAGCTGGATCCCACAGGGATCATTGATCCAGGCCCTGTCCCTGCACAGACCCCCCACAATCCCACCCTGAGCACCCCTGAGAGCGGTGTCCAAAGGCTCCTGCAGCTCTGGCAGCCTCGGGGCTGGGCCCATTCCCTGGGGAGCCTGGGCAGTGCCCCAGCAGCCTCGGGGGGAAGAACCTTTTGAATAAATCAAGCTTTTGAGTAAATCAATGTGATTTCATGGAACAATTTCATGGCAGAGCCACTAAGCAGAGCCACTCCCAGCCAAACTTTTGCTGCACAGCCTCTCCAGTCTGGGGGCTGGATTGGAGATCTTTGTGGGTCCCTTCCCACTTGGGATATTCAGTGACTCTGATTGTTCTACACTTGCTGTATCCTCAGATGCTGCAGTTATCCCACCTGATGCACCATCCTTCTTCCATAGTCTCGTGACTCACCTCACTGCAATCTGTTGTCAATCCCTTTGCCACTTCATTACGTAAAATGAATGAAATGAATGATTTCTGGGACATGAACCAATGTCTTGATCCTTTGCCATTGCTACTTTTGTTTTTAAAAGTTGTTTTACATTTATTTTTGGGAGGCAGGAAAGGATTTTGATCAACAGCAGTGCTTATGCAACCTCAGGAAGGGATGTGGTTAGAGCTGGTCATGGAAGGCATTAAGAAAATCCTCCTCTGACGCTGCCTCATGTTTCTCCAGCAGTTAAGAGAAAAGTCCCTTCATGCCATGCATCTGTGTTTAAGCCATTTGATTTACTAAATGTGGAACAGATTGCAGTTGAATTGGTCTTTTCCTTGGCCCTCAACTTCTGGACCAGCTCCATAACTCCATGTGGAGTGATATTCCAGTAACTGCCATGTGAATTTCTTCATTTGCCTCCTCACCCTGAGAGTTGTTTTCTGTTTGGGTGAAGGTTTTGAGCAACGTGCTGATGGCAGAGACAGCCTTTTCCTGTCTGCAGGGGAAATGCACACAGGTATCTGTGGCTGCAGAGCTTTCCTGCTGCTGCCTCCTAATTTACTGCCTCAAATTTAATTTTTATTCTGATTCCATCTGTCAGCAGATGAAAGTTCTGTCAGAACCATGCCATCCATGCCGGTGCCACAAAGGCAGCAGAGGGACTCCACAAAGATGTGCTACAGCAGGTCCAGCCTGATTAGGCTTGGCTTAACCACAGAGGAAGTGGGTTTATACCAGCAAAGCTCCAGCCTCCCCTTAAGTCCCCTTGGGGTGTGCTCCTGAGCTATTTGAGATAGACCAGTGAGAACCTAACCCTGTCTGCTCCAGCCTCAGGTGGGAGCAGAGTCGTAGACAAGAAATATTTTGAAGGGAGAGGAAGGAGAGGCAACCAAATCCCTAAGCCAGGGAAGGTTGGAGGGAATTGGAAGGTGACTGAAGTCCCCCACGGAGGGTCAGAAGAGGAAAATTGTCATGGCTAGAGCTGTCCAGCCAAGGTGCACCACCAGCAGAGAAAGCTTAGGATCTGCCAGGTAGCAGAGACAGAGGATGCTGCAGCTGCCCAGGTGGGGTGATCCTTTAGGTAACAACACAGGGCTCAGGTCTTGGGGCTGCCAGGTTCAGTGGTGCCACCTGCCCCTTTATCAGCCCCATCCCAGTAAGCTGAAAGCTGTTTTGTCTCCTCAGATGAAATGCTCATCCCAGGGGCTGCCCAGGAGGGCACAGAACCTCTGCAGGGCTGAGCAGAGAGGTGAGTTCACACCCAAGCCCAGAAGCCCACCGAAATCCAAAAGGCAAACTCCCAAGCGAGCTGTGTCCCCATGGGGACCCTGGAAGGGCCCTGTCCCCAGAGGAAGGTGATGTCCTCCCTTCTCCAGCGACTGCTGACGCACTCTGAGCTGCCTACACGGCGTGGGATCTCAGAGCCCTCCCTGTGCTCTGCTCTTGGCCCGTCTGCATGCTGTCACAGGGAACATCTATTTCTCAGATTGAATGAGGACACAAGGAGGTGTTGTGACAGCAAGAATAAACACTAGGAGATGAGCCCAAAGGCGTGGGTGACACATCCCTCAGGACTGCAGGACCCATGGAGCGCCTCTGGGCAGGCCCCGGGGTGGAACAAGCAGGTGGGGTAGGGGGAAGCACAGAGGAGAAGCAGGAGATTAAACAGAGCCAGAGGCACCATTAGGGCTGTGTGAGGGATGGAATATTCCCTTATTATCTGTTTGGATTTTGGTGTCAAGGCCTGTAGCCAAAGGTCAGTGAACAGTAGGACAGCGAGGCAGCTCTGCCCAGCTTGTGATGAGTGGACTGTTTTCCCAGAGGTGAGCCCTGTGTTTTTGTTGAGTTGGTCACTCACGTGGGCTTCCTGACTGCTGAGCTTGCACTAAACTCTGTTTGGGATCTAGGTGTGTTCCAGAGGGATCAGTGGGAGCTGGTCAGCCCCTTCCCTTGGGGGTTGAGCAAGCAGGGTGCCACAGCTGCCACTTCACAAGCTCTTCCCAGCCTTTTCATGCACACAGGTTTGATTCCTCGAGCAAGGGTCTAGCAAAGTTTCAAAACTGCTTCAGTCTGTGTGTGAGCAGTGCCTGGGCCCACGAGCCTTGTACTTTCCTTTATGGATTTGACTCTTTATTTTCCAGGAATGGGGCAGTCTCTGCTCCACATGTGCCTCAAAGAAGCTGTGCACTCACATCTTCCGAGTGCACACAGGCACTCACATCAGTCCCTCATGCCAGCACGTTGTTGAATGCCTCCAGTCAAGCACCTCAGCTGCATCATTTGGTGGAGTAACAGGGACTTGCATCTGCCCCAGGTCTGCTCCATTACTTTGATGTGACCCTGAGGTGGCATTCCCACCTGTGCTGCTGCAGGCACAGCCACGGGGATAAGTGGTGGAATCACCCTTGGAGGCACCAGCTGGCTGGGAGAGCTGTTGCTGGGAATCCCTGTGATCATTAATTTTCTTTCTCATATGGATTTCAGTGCAACTTCAGACACAGAAACCAAAGCTGGCTTTTGGAGTGAGGGCTTCTGCTTTCTAAACTCCTCTCCCAGTGCCCCAGGAATGCCTGAACTGGGAAGGCCAAAGAGGCTTTTTTTGGTTGCCCCACTGTGTGAAAAGTGCCAGCGGTGTGTGACACCCCTCCCTGCCCATGCTGCCACCAGCACGTCCGGGTGTCACGTCGCCGGTGTCTGTGACTCAGAGATAAGACAAAGTCACGTTTTTTTTTCTCTTGGTCGGTTTAAAAACACGTCCCTCGTCACTGCAGCCCGTCCCGGGCACATCGTCAGCCTCACGCACACGAGGTCAATGCTAAAGCATCGCTGCAAAGCAGGGGCTCAGTCCAACCCCCGGGAAGGCCTGCAGGGTGGGGCCAGCTAAGAGCCGGGATAAATTCAGGGATTTTGGTGTTGCCTTTGCTCTTCCTCCTTTCCCTGGAAAGCTCCAGGCGAGGCAGCAGCCCCCTGGAGCTGCGGGGTCAGCAGCCATGCAGCTGCCGGGCCGGGTGCGGCGGCTGGCGGTGAGGCTGGCGCATGGCCCGGCGCATGGCAGCGGGGAGCTGCTGCACGGCTGGGTGCAGCTGGAGCTGCGCGGGGCGCTGCGGGTGCGGGCGCTGGAGGTGTGTGCCCGGGGCATGGCCACCGTGCACTGGCTGGAGAGCCGCAGCATCGGCCTCAACGTCGTCTACCGGGACTACACAGCCTACCAGACCTTCCTGTACCGCCGCTGCCAGCTCATCCCCGGTAAGCCCGGGGCACAGCGTGGGTGACTGCGCCAGGGCGGGGGGCTGAGACCCCCTGGGGTGGGTCTTGGATGGGTCTGTGTGCCAGGGTATGGGGTTAGAACCCCCTTAGACGAGTCTGTGTGCAAGGGCATGGGGTTAGAACCCCCTTAGACGAGTCTGTGTGCTAGGGTGTGTGGTTGGAACCCCCTTGGATGGGTCTCTGCCAGGCCATGGGGTTGGAACCCCCTTGAATGAGTCTGTGTGCCAGGGTGTGGGGTTGGGACTCCCTCAGGCTACAGGTGTCCCCTCAGAGGAGCCTCTGTCCTTGTGTGTGTTGCTGACCCACACAGGGCTGTTTTCCCCTCTTCTCACCTCAGCTGAGGGTTCCTCTCCCAGCTGCTGGTTTCCAGGAGGCTGCTGGCAAAGCCAGGGCTGGGGAGCACCAGAGATTTGTGGCTTTTTTTGTGTTTGCACAGGGAAGAGCAAACACGAGTGTCTGTTCACAAGTGTGGAAAGAGCACTTAGTGCTTCAGCCAGTGTTTGTTTTCGGGTCCCTGATGGGGGCCGCGTGCCCAGCTGGCACATTGCTTAGATCTGCTGCAAGAGGACAAGCCACTTGCATGCCACAAGCCATTCTTTGTGTGCTTGGGATGAAATGATCCAGAGCTGAGGGATATGGGATGTCTCAACTGTTCATCCACTCATTAGCTCTGGCTTTTCTTAGCAACATGCATGTCTTTTATCCTCCCCTCCAATAACAGTGTCACAGCCATTCCTCTGTTGCTTTTTCTCCTCCTTTCCCTGTTTTGCATGGCCTTGTTACTACCTGTGGCCTGCTTGCCCAGCCCTGGAGACAGCTGTAGGATTTATGCTGAGGGCATTTCACTATGTCAGTGGCCAAGTGCAACCCAGAGAGTGGTGCCAGCCCAATCTGGCAAATGTAGACATTGCAGGAATAAACTGGAGGGATGGAAAGAGGACCTGAGTTGGCTTCCTGGAGGTGTTCCTGTCTCCAGACTGCACTGGGAAGGTAATTTTCTCTATTTCTGGATGACTGTGCCCTGCCATCTGCTCCAAACACCTGCACTGCTCTAGAGTTCCTGTCTTTTGGCAGCAGCTCTTCCATGCTGTGCCTAAGGATGTCCCCTTGGCAGCTGCACCTCTACAAAGTGTCCAAATTACAATTAAACCCATACCCTGGAGACCAGCAGCGAAGGTCCTGAGCATTTGGTCATGCAGTACTGGGTCCTAGTTAGCTCTGAGGTGACAGGGTGAGTTTTATCCCCCATTATCCCTGCAGGGAACGTCTGTAGGGAAGCCACAATCTGCTGCCAGCTCCTTTAGATTGTGCTGCTGGGATTGTGTGAGATAGGAGCCCCTGGAGCCATATGGGGAAGGGCACTTGGCCAAGGGCTGCAGGAATTGCAGGAGCTGCTGGGCCTCACAGGCACCCTGCACACCTGTGGCCCAGAGCTGATGGTTCCTGGCCCTCTGTTACTGCACAGGGAGGGCTGAGCTGGACTGCCTGGGGGGCAGAGAGCCTCAGCAGAACTTGGGGGCTGAGATTTTATTGTCTTTGTCCGTACACAGATTCCTTTTCTGCCTTGTGAGAGGCACACGTGTGATCACCAGGGCGTTTTAAGGGTGTGAACAGCAGAGAGGGGCTGTCCTGCAGCCAAAATAACTTCCTTTGGATCCTGCTGTCCCCTGTTCTGTTCCCGACAGCAGCGTGAGGGCCTTCCTGATGTCAGCTGGTGAGAAACGTGCCACCATCCGACAGTCAGTCCCTGTGACTGCTCCTTTCTTGTTGCTTCTCCACGAGATCAGCTGTGTCTGCGTGGTGTTTAAAAAATGCAGGTTTTGTCATGGTAACAGGCAGTGCAGAGGAGGGAAGCCGGGCACAGATAAGCGCCCTCCCTCCTGCTCTCCTCTCAGCTGAGTTTATCTGCAGTTTCCTGGCAGGGTGGTGAGTGCTGGCACTGGGGTGCTGCGCTGAGAGACAAGAAAAAAGTGTGCAAGAAGGATGTTCAGGCAGGGCCTTTAAACGTGTGTTGTGTAATCATCTGAGAGAGGCAGCAGGAGGAAAGGAAAAGGCAGGGGGTTAATGGGCAAAGGGAGCACAAGGAGAGTCTTGGACTCTCCTCTGAAGTGATGGGAGGGTGCCCTAGGAAACATAAATAATTGTTGTACAGTGATCTTCTCTGCTCGAGGACCCTGCAGCACTTCCCAAAGGTGTAGTTCCTGCCCCGGTGAGAGGCAAACATCCAGAAGCCATTTTATTTTCATGGAGACATGCAGGGGAATTATGGCATCAGGGCTCTCCTTCCTTTGCGAGGTGACCTGAGTCAGCACCTTAATCCTTGTCCATACACAGCAGTCCCAAATCTGGCAGGGATGGAGCTGCTTCCTCAGCCTGGGAGCACCTGCTTGTGCCAGGCTCTGTGTTGTCCCACCTCACCCCCATGCTGGGCTGCTGCTTCACCCACTTACCTGCAGCATTCCCTTCTCTCTGGCCTTCCAGGGCCCCTCGTGTGATGGGGGCTCGGTGGGGAGAAGCCACCAGGTCCCAGCAGCGGGTCAGGGAAGGTGCAGCCCCCCATGGGCCGGGCAGGGTGTCAGCTCCAGCCTGGCCAGACTCTAGATGGGGCTGAAGAGTTGGAGATCGTGCCCCGAGCGCTGTGCCCGGCCTGCCTGGGTTTGCCTTGGGCACCAGCACCGTTCCTGAAAGGAAAGCCCTTGGCTGTGCTCCCGCAGCTGGAGATCCCAGGAGAGAGGAGAGACCCTCTCCGGGTGAGGGGGTCCCAGGGGGGTCCCAGAGGGGCTGTCCTCCCTCCCCACGTGGAAGGGACAGCCGGGGGCATCGCGTGCGCTGCCACGGGAGGGAGGTTTTGGTTTGCCGGGATCCGCATCCCGTGGGCGAGGGCTGAGTCACGGCCCAGGGGTGTGTGCCGGCAGGCGGGAGGAGGAGGAGGAGGATGCCAAGCAAAGAGAGGGGCCCAGCCAAGGCTCCAGCCCCTCTCAAGAGCCTCCCCACCTCGAATGTCACTGCAGGGACACCAGGCGCCTTCCCAGAGCCGGTGTCACCAGTTAACTCGTGCTGTGGCTTGTCTTCCTTCCTCCTTTCCCTCTCCCTCCGCAGCGTTTGCTATGATTCATGTTTGCCCGTGGCAGCAAATGGTCGTGCATGTAAAACAAACCACAGTCCCCTTCCCCTGGGGAGGGAGACAGACAATTCCAGTCCGGCCCTGGAAAAAGCTAAAGCAGTGCCAGGCTTCAGACCAGCTCATTTTTTAAGAGGCTGAGATCAGCCGAGTTCAGCACAGCAGGTCCTGCCCGGCATCGCTGGGAGCAACTCAAAAATCCCCAAATCTCAGGCGGCCAAATGCTGAGTAACATTTTTAATGCCTGTTCTCTCTTATCCCCCCGCCCCTGCTGGGGCTCTGGTGCTCCGCAAACATGACAACCATCACTAGAGTGGAAGTTTCTCAGCCTGCATTAACCCTTTTTGGGGGGCACAGATTCCTTTCTCCCCTCTTTTACAACATCTCTGGGTGCTGCTGCTGCTGATGTCCACCCTGGGAATCACCAGTTCCCAATTTCCACACTTTCACCCCAGCTGAGCACCGACAACTCTGGATGCTGCAGATGGAGCAAGTCCCGTGCTGCTCCTGCCCATGCAGGTGGAATTTATCTCTGGGTTTGGGACACCAATCCCAGCAGGATCTGGTGGAAAACTGGCGCTCGCCTGGTTAACAAGAGGATTGCTCACCCTGTCGTTGCACAAGCTGAACCCCAGCCAGTTCTTGATTTCTTAGAAGTGATGTCCCAGACATCACCGCGTTGGCCGGGCTGTGTCAGGAGCCCAGATCCAGTTGTGGCCTGTTCTGAGCCCTGGGAATGGCTCTTGGGAAGGGAAGGATGAGGGGCAATGTGTGGCACAGCCCTCTGGCCTGGGGGCACTGGAAGGAGAGAGGCTTCCAGTGAGGAATATCCCCCCTGGGCACAGCCCATGGCTGCTGTGAGCCTGGGAATGGGGATTCTGGGTGACAATGGGGTGGGATGTGAGGATTGGAGCTGCAGGGGGAGTTTGGGGGGCAAGGATGGGGAATTTGGGGGCCAAGGATAGAAGCTGGTGAGGGAGATTGAGGGGCAAGGATGGGAGCCAGAAAGGAGTTTTGGGGGACAAGGATGAAGGTGGAGGGCAAATTTGGGGGGCAAGGATGGAAGTTAGAGGAGGGCTTGGGGGTCAAGGATGGGGATTTTGAAGGGCAAAAATGGGGGTTTTGAGGGGCAAGGATGGGGGTTTTGGGGGGCAAGGTTAGGAGCTGAAGGGGAGTTTGAGGGGCAAGGATGAGAGCTAGAAGGGGATTTTGAAGGTCAAGAATAGGAGCTGGGAGGGAGTGGGGGGGGGACAAAGATGGAGAGGAAACTGGGGGGGCAAGAATGGAGCTGGAAGGGAAATTTGTGGAGCAAGGATAGAGTCTAGAGAAGGTAAATATGGGCCAAGGATGGGAGCTGCAGGGAGTCCTGGGGGGGCACTGAACGACCCGGCAGCACACGGGGTCTCACCCCCCGAGCACTGGCAGTGCTGAGCCCCCTGCCCAGCCCACATCTCCGCGGCGATGTCTCGGAGCGGCACCGGGATAAGCTGGGGAGCCCCGCCGGGACTGGACACGGCACCGCACGGTCCAATCCCCCCCCGGGGCGCTCTCGCCAGCCGTGCCGAGGGGCCGATCCGCACATGCTCCCTGCCTTGTTTTGCAGGGCTCAGCGGGGCCGGCCCGGCCCGGCCCGGCCCGCCCCGCCGGGGCCGCCCCCGGCCGCGCCGGGCGCTTAAAGGCGG
>VZUI01038003.1:0-10000 GCA_013401135.1 Cettia cetti | reverse complement strand
GGGCACTCAGCTCTGCACACAGCAGGGACACAACACAAATCCTTCTCCTGCTGCACACCAAGGACAACTTCCAGCCCAAAGCACAACCAAGGGTGGCTGCAGGGAGGAACAAGAAGGATGGGACCTGACAGCCTGGAGCTGGGACTGGACAATTCAACCCCAAAGTGCAAATGGACCCAAACTGATCCAAGGGTGAGACCTGGGCACCTTTGTCCATTTTGGGACCATTTTGGGTCCCCCTTGGGTGCAGCCCTGGCCAGGCTCTTGTCCTGCCCAAGGTGTATCCTAAAGGCCTTTTAATAAATATCCACCTTATTCTCCAGCTCTGCCCAGCCTCTGTTCCAGCTCAGCCCTCCCTGATGGCACTACAGGCACAGAAATGCAAATGCCCTGCCTGCACAGCCCTGGCCATGCTGAGGATGCAGGGGACACCCCCAGCAGTGGGGCTGGGACCCTGCATTCCCCCAGCTGGCACCTCCTGCATGCCTGAGGTTTGGAGGGCAGCACCATCCGAGCCTGGAGCTGCCCCAAAGCCTTTGGGATGCTGCAGCCACGCTCCCTGCAAGGGCAGCCTTCCTTTGGAGGCTTGTCTGCCTTCTGTGCCACCCCAAGCTGCTCAGGAGTGATAAGCAATTCCACATCAAAAGCAGCTCGAGACACTATTTATTTTTCCTCCATGTGTAACAATAACAAACTGTTTATTGATCCCTCTTTCTGGAAAACAGCCTCCATTTGTGACTCAGGAACTGCAGCCAGGTTAATTGCACAGTGCAGTTTTGCTGTTTGACCTTCTGTTTTTATCTTTCCTGCCCATTTCTGCAATTCCTCCGGGGAGCACCAGATGTTTGAGTAGATGATACCACACAGCTGGATGGAGAGGAGCAAGCAGCAATGAACTTCTGCAAACACTGAGCAGTGTAAGAGTTCACCAGCAGTCCTCAGGCTGGGTCTCACATGGATAGAGCACAGTTTATTTATTTAAACACACAAAGACGAGCTAAGCAAAATACCACAGAGAAGCCATTGTGTGGATGGAAGTCACACTGAGCACCACCAGGACTGTGAGTGGGTTTTTCACTGCTCCTGCCTGCAGTGGAAAACAATCCTCCTGTTCCTCACACTGGATCTCTCCCAGGACAGCTGGGATAAAGCACTGCAGAGGAAAAGGCATCAATGGATGCAGAAAATGCTCCTTAAAATACATTAACACTGAACCTTCCAACTCCAACCTGGGCATTTTTACCAGTGCACTCTTCCCATTTGGGAGTTATCCAAAGGTTGGGATTTTCTCGTGTAGCTCTTGCTGTCCAGGAGTCTCCAAGCCCCTTTTCCCTGCAGCTTTTGCAGCTCTAGATGTGATGCCTGCTGCCTGACCCCTCTCTGGGGCACAAACTGTTCTGTGAACACGAGCAGAGAGCTGATGGAGCGCTCTAACTGATTATGTGAGATTGTCTGGCATCAACCATTGCTCAAATCCAGTTACATAAGACTCTGAGGTATTTAGAATAACTAAAAATACCCCCTCCTCCAGCTGGTTCCTCTCTGCACCCTTCTCATCTGGCACCATGAGGACAATGGTGGGGCAGAGGCTGTTGGCAGGCACAGCCTGGATGGAGAGGGAGGCTGTAAAAGCACTTCCCATCAGCGCTGCTGTGCACTGGAGGGAACAGAACACTCAGAAAATAATATCTATATAAATATAAATTTTACATATATATAAAAATAATATATATGCTCTATTTTACATAATATAGGTAAAGTATTTTATGTTAAATATATAAAAAATGTATATATTGAAAAATGATCTGTCGTGACAGGTAGAAGAATTATAAAATCAGCCCGGCTCTATTAAATTAATAGCTGGCCTGTCATCTCTTTTAAGTTAAGCAATTTGCAAGTTCCTGTGCAAAAACAATCTTGGTATGAAAGGTTCATTAACACAACAACCTATTCTTGGTTGAAAAATAAATGCATCTGTGTAAACAATAAGATCTGTTCCATGAGAACCCATAAAGGAAAAATGTAAATAGCCTGGACGTTAGCAGGTACACACAAATCACCTTCTGACCAAAAAATGGAGCAGAAAGGAAACTGCCAGCCAATGGTAGCTGGCTGTGAAAGCTGTATAAAATAAGGGATGAGAATAAAGAATTGGCTTTTCCCACATGAAATAATGGAGTCCTGGCTAGCTTGTTACAATAATTATCAATTAATTGTTGGGTTTACAGATCGATTGACAAAGGCAGTGAATGCTGGGCACTGCCTTGAGCTGCTCCTGCTCTGGGATACAGCACCAGGGCCAGCCCACCTCCAGTGTGGAAAATCCTTCAGGAACAGCACTCAGGACACTTCAGCCTCCAGGGAAGTTAAAATAATTAAAGAATGCAGGCACAGGATCCTCGTTTGCCATTCCCCAGCAGCACTGCTGCCCTGCTCCAGTCCTACCCTGCTTTTCTGGAGGGCTGGGGCTGCTCTCCCTGGAGTCCAGGCTGGGATCAGCACCCAGGCACAGCTCCAGCCCTGACTCGTGCAGTTCCCAGTTTCACCTGCCCCTGCCCACACAGCTCACCCAGGAGGAGATTTTCCTTTCCCCCTGCACTCTGCACAGCCCCAAACACCACAGAAGCTCTAGGAACCTCCAGCAGCCAAAAGAAACGCTGCCAGAGGGGTCCCACTCCTGATTTCCCAGAAAATGAGGAATCACTCAGCATTCCAGGCCCATCCAGCAGTGACCCACAGCCTTCCCTCCCATGATGGCCCCACTTCTAAACCATCAAGAGCAATTGAATATTTTCCAGAATGTCTGTCTGGGGCAAAAAGCTGCAGCTGTGATGTGAAGGATTTAAATATTCCCCCCCATGCAGGGATCTAGCACAAAGCTTTGTGCACCAGATATCTCCTACTATTTTGAATTTCCGAGCTGAAGCAGCTCTATTTCCACCACAAAGAGCTGCACCCTGGGTGATCACTGGGAAGTGAGAAATTGTTTGGTTATTTAAATGATGGGAGCTGAACAGGTACACTCAAAAGTTAGGGAAAAAAATGTGTGTTCCTTTTGATAATAGTTTTATTTATTAATGAAAGTCATCACGCCGTAATGTCATCTAAATTAGCCTCAATTAATTTCTGAATTAATCAGGTGCGTTCCTGGTAATTTCTTTCTCCTCTTACACTTTTCAAGAATCTTTAAATGATAAAAGGAATTTTAGTACAAAGAAGTGGAGAGGTCTCTTTATAACAGACATTCGAGATAAGAATAGAATAGATACAGGAGGCAGGAGGGTAAATCTCATCAAACTGCTTTGAAACCATATATTTGAAGTCAATTATTTTATCAAAGTCACTACAAACCATCAAATATCCTCATTAGCCACCATTTTAGTTTTATTTCTGATTTTCCAAAGTGATAAAAGCTAATGGAACTGCAAGTTTTTCACCCCAACACCAAACCTTCCCCAGCACCAAATTCGACTGTCTGGACACTGAGAGGGATTTATAATTGGGGAAATATTTCTGTAAATATTGTGTGTGAGCCTGAGCCTCCATCACACAGAAAACTTTGAAGACAAATTGAGCCTCCTTTCATTTTAGGTAGAACTTTGCTCCTGAAGATGGCCAGGCCCGTGTGGATCAAGGGCTGTTGGTGTTTGGCAGCAGGGGGGATTTGAGTCACCAACAGAAAGGAACAAAACCCTGAGCAACCCAAACTCTGGGGGTGCTGCACATCCCATCCGTGCCCAGGGGCCCTGGGTGTCCCCAGGACAGGACCCTACAGGTGACACCTCTCCCCTGAATGATTTCTGGGGCGTTAGGGTGTTCACAGAGAATTACAGCACCATCAAAACGAGCATGACAAGAGTCTGCAGATCTTCTAGGTATGAGGGGGAAGGAAAAAAAAACCCCAAAAACTCCTGAAAATGAACAGTGCAAAGCTGTATTTCTCTCTCCACCTTGCAAGGATTGCCAGAGGGGTCTGTGGGGCTGCAGCTGATGGGTACAGTGAGCTGCTTTATCTAAATCCCACAGTGCATTGCACATTCTTTACTATTACTCTGATGCTTCTAAACAGACGACTGTGAAGCTGTGTAATCTGATCTGAAATTACAGCTTATTTTGCCACAGAAGGAGGGGGAAAAAAAGAAGAAAGGAACAAGAGACGGATGCCACTGACACGTTTGAGAACACATGATCTGTTTTGATAGCACATTGTATTTGCAAAGCCTGTCCCCAGGCAGGCTGTGCTGGAATGAATTTGGAATCCAAAGGCACGTGGTCAGGCCTAACTGGAAATAATTCTGGTACCTTTCTTTCTGGCAGTACAGAAATGACAGAGGATCCAGAACATGCATCCAAATATATATCCTCAGAATTTAATTAGAGGGAATTATTCTTGCCTACCTAGGATAATTGCAACATTATGTTGTGATGGCTGTTAGCATCACATATGCTTACAGATTAATAGTGTTTCTTCCATGTCTGCTTTTGATTTAATCAGGCCATCACTCATTACAATCATGCATGGCTGGTTCTACAAGATGAGAATGTATAAAAAAAAAACAACTGGTAACAAACAGACCTGGAGCTCCAGGGCTCTGCCAGGCTGCTGAGCAGGCAGCTGCAGCAGGGAATTCTCCAGAGCTGTCACCAAAGCCACACCTGACCTGAACACAGCCCCACGTGCTGAACCCAGTGGCCACTGCTGCCTTCCCCCGCAGGGACCTCGGAATTCCCAGAGGATTCCTTCCCTGCAGGGCTGCACTGCAGGCAGGGCACGTCCCCCTCCTGCAGAGCTCTTGGGGACAGCCCCTGGGGGGATCCTGGCACCCCTGGATGGGCTGGGAATGAGCCCTGGTGATTGGGGGTGTGCTGGCTCTCAGCCAGGCCATGGGATGTGTTTGTGCTCACCCCTCTCCAGGCTCTGGGCCAGCTCTGGCACCTGCACCATCAAAACCCACCTGGGGACATATGGGCAGTTTGTAGTCCTTATATACATTAAGAAGAAGAAAACAAAAAAAAAAGTATTTGGCTGCTTTGAAGCAGGAGTGGTCACAGAGCGAGGAGATTTAGACATGAAAGTAAAATATACATTTATACGTAAAAGCAAAAAAATACATTTCTACTGTTCCAAAACAGAGACTGAACCTGTGTTTGATATTAACACTGAAGTCCTGACCACAACAGAGCAATTCATAATGGTATTTTTAAAAGCAATAATAACAAAAGATACATCACAAAGGTAAAAGCTCTTGAACAATTCTCCCAACTCTACAATTTCATCAAGACATTGACCTCAGCTCAGATCCAAGAGCAGACACAGATCCAGCAGAGCACCACAAACCCCAGCACAGCCACAGGACTGCCTGGTGATGGCTTTTCCCCACACATGGCAGCAGTGACTTGCATGCCTTTCCCTATGAATCTTTAAAGGCTTTTTTGGGTAATAGTTTAATTTCACAAATGCTGGCTGAACAGAGTTAAGGTTCCACACTGTCTATTGTTTAGAGCACTATTCGATTGGAAAACTTTTTTTTTTTCTCTCTTTCCTTTTCCCCCCTCCCCTTCCTTCATTCCACAGGAATGTAATCCCTCTGAAATTAAGCATCAATGCCTAGGACACACATCTTTTAATGCAGCCCAGAAGCCGTGATCATACCCTTAGAAACAAGCAATCTGTAAAGCAAAATACACCCTGTGCCTGCATGCTAATGCAGCAATTAATCATTTTGATACCCTTGCTCTCTCCCCTGCTCATTTTCCCTTGATTTTTTGATGTCAGAACCAACTCAGTAGAACACCACGCTTTTAAAAAAATCATCTTTCAAGCAGCAACGTGAAACACCTCGGAGTGGAAAGCAAACAAATCAATAGATATTACAGCACTCGTGGTACAGTGAGCTCTACAGGCAGGCTGCACAGACACACGTGCCAAACTCCCTTTCCTCTGAAGGGAACAAAACCCACCAGAAATCCAGCAGCTGGGGGGTTTTCCCAAAAACCTGCCCAGCTGAGCTGCTGGGACGACACAGCATTCCTTCCTCCTGACCCCCACTGTCACTGTGCCACCAAACACAGAGGTTTGGGGGAACAGGTCCTGTTTGCTCCCCCAAAATCACAGGCCGTGGTCACAAGCCCCGCGCCAGGCGTGTGAGGCGCGGCTCTCCCGTTAGCACGGCGTGGCACAGACAGCACGGCTGGGAGGGCCCAGAGTGCCACAATCAGCTGCACAACGGGGCTAAATTCCACCAACAATGCTCAGTCTGAGAGCTCTGTGAAAGATGAAACACGAAAGCCTTCCCTTACCTTTGGAAGCACAACAGGAACCCAGCAGAAGCAGGGCAGGGACCTCCCGCAGCAGCAGGCGACGGAACGTTCTGGTGTTGGGTTCTGTGGGGCTTGTGGTGGGGTCTGGTCACAGAGCAGCACAGCTGGGGCCATAACGAGGCTGGTTCTGGTTGGTTCTGGCTGGTTCTGGCTGGTTCCAGCACAGGTGGGGCCATAACGAGGCTGGTTCTGGTTGGTTCTGGCTGGTTCTGGCTGGTTCCAGCACAGGTGGGGCAATAACGAGGCTGGTTCTGGTTAGTTCCAGCAGGTTCTGGTTGGTTCCAGCACAGGTGGGGCAATAACGAGGCTGGTTCTGATTGGTTCCTGCACAGGTGGCCCAATAACGAGGCTGGTTCTGATTGGTTCCTGCACAGGTGGCCCAATAACGAGGCTGGTTCTGATTGGTTCTGGCTGGTTCCAGCACAGGTGGGCCAATACCGAGGCTCATTAGCGATAACGAGGCTGATTAGCTGCACCTGTGCTCCACCTGCCCGTCCCCCTGCCCAGTGAGAGCCCCTGCCCCATGCTCAGCTATCCCCACTCCCAGCTCAGCTTTTAATGCGTCCCGAGTTTGGATCTGCACGTGCCAATTAACATTCATTTACAAGAACAAGGGGCTGATTAATCAGCTGGGGTAGCAAATGACACACTTGCACTCGGGGTTGGCTTTGTTTTGCACCGTTCGTGGTGTTTAGCTAAACCTGTGACTAAAGGCCAGGTTCTGAGGCCTTGAGGAATAAACTTCAGCTCTGATGTCGCTGATAAGGGCAGGAGTTTCCAGAGGATTAGATTTTGTGGGGGACTAAAAGGAAATGAGGTGCTTTGCTCTTTGTCAGTGATTATGGAATCCGGGAGAATTTTAAATTCAATGAAGATTTGTCACAGTGCTGCAGAGGGGACACAGGATTTTATCAGCAGAGGAGAGAAGAGGGGGAACTGGAATGGCAAAACTGGATGCAGCAATCACAGTGACAGGAACGCAGGACGTGCTGCCCCAGGTTGCAGCAGCTCATGCACTGAGAGCTGATCCCAGGGCAGGCAGAGAGTGGCCAGGAGCTGTGCACGGGAGCAAGGAATGAAATCATCTTGCATTACTCCTTGCTTGTAATGGTATTGATCACTTTTTTATTATCGTGGCTCTCTGGTTTTCAACAGAGAGTTTGTGTTGATTTACAGGCAAGAAGGAGGGCAGAAATGGGAAGGCTTTGGGGCACCCAGCTGCAGCAGGGGTGCAGACCATGTTCAATCCCATGCTCTAAATTTCCTCCCCACACAATTTGCTGCCTCATCCCCTTGGCCAAGCCTGACACTTTCTGCCATGCTTTTGATTATTTTCCTGCCTTACTCCTGAGTCATCCTCTCGTGCTTTGCCAGACCTTTGCATCCAAAGGCCCACAGGCCCACCCAGCAAAGTGTTACTACTGGGGAGATTCACACTGCTGAGGGTCAGAACTTGGGCTGGGAAAAGAGTGGTACTGCCTCGAAATGACTACAGGGAAAGGAATAGAATAATTCTTTTACTCCAGTGCTATTAGGCTGCAGCGTTGGGGGAGAGTGACCAGGGCTCCCTTCAAGGCTTCCCTCCATTGCCTCAGGTCTGTCATGTTGATTATTTTGGGTCTTTTGCTCACAGCTACAGGATTGGCTGTTATTAGTACCTGGGAAATAGGGTGGAATCCCCTCCCAGTGCAGAGGGCAAACCCAGAGCTGTGAGCACTCCTCTCCCTCCTCACACATGCCTGGCAGCTGCACAGACATTCCCAGGCTCTGCTTTCCCTTGCAGTGCTGCAGAGCTGCTCCACTGGAACTTTCCCTCTGTCAGTCAGGGTAGGTCGAATTGATTCCCAAAAAGAATTTTAATAGAGAAATGATAAGGTTCACAGCAGATATTTTGCATGAGATCACTGAGCTGCCAGCCATCAGCTTGTAGGTGAGCAGCAGCCAACAGTCAAGGACTTCAGACTTCAGTCTGAGCTTACTAAGAGTAGTTCTCCTGATAATTAAACACTAATGTTCTTCCATGAGTACATTATAATGAAATAAATTGCTTCAAGGGAACAATAAACTACAGGCAGCATCTGAAGCATTTTAACAGCACAGAGCATTTGGCTGCTGCAAGATTCACTCAGAGAGGAGAAAGGTAATAACATCTCAGGAACCATTTAGAAAACAATTTTCTGAACTTTCAGGCTTTGTAGCAACCAAGTGGGATGCTGCAGTGAGTGATTTTACTCATTCCCAGCGACTCAGTGCCACCTGCAATGGAAACACAGACAGGACACTCATCTGTGAAGCAGGAACAGCACTGGGCACGGTGACTCTGGGGTCAGGGGCAGGTGAGGGTGGCTCTGGGGCCTGTGCTGTGCCCTGGGAACATCCCAGAATGTTCCTCTTCAGTTTTTCTTGCTTATCTCTTATTACAGCACTTGTCTGCTGTGCTTTGGGTGTGAAGAGTGCCTGTAACTCACCTGGAGAGCCTGTCTGGCCCCACAGCTCTCCAGCACCTTTCTCATCTCTTGGGACAGCTCACAGCAAATCCAATAAAAATTCCAGACAAAAGCCAGGCCCCTCAACAGCAACATTTATTTGCCTCTTAAAGCAGAATAAATGAAATTATCCTTGTAGCTTCCTAAGGCTCAAAGTGTGCTATAGAAATATTTATAAATAATTGAGAAAGTGTTATGCACATATGTTTCCAGTTGAATGAAACTGTGCATGTGCCTCTCTAATTTAAGATATTATCCTGCCATTTGAAGATGTAAGTAGTGAGCACAACAGTAAAAAAATGTTTAACTGACTGTAAGGCAGCAATGAGGGATTTGTCTTTCTGCCTTGGCCTCTTTAACTCTTGAAGCTGGTGGAAAATACATTTTTCTGTCATTATGCTCATTTTAGAGTCACCAGGTTGAGCCTGCTCTGCTGCAGAGAGTTGATCCTGTGTGTGTTTTAAAAGAATAAAGCACATTCATGCATAAGGTGCAATTTGCAAGCAGTGATGAACACAGGTAAAAACTCCCTGGCACCCAATTCACGATTCACAAAATTCTAGAAATGTAAAGATCACAGAGATCACTTTGAGTCCCGTGCAACAAGAAGGAGAAAGCTCCCTTGCAGTGCTCTCAGTGTGGCACTGCTGCCTCACGTTGGCCTTTAGCCAGGACAGATGGATTATCACCCACCAAATTCCAGCCCAGCCTCCTTGCATTTACATAATGTAGGTCTCTAACATTTAAGCAATTAAAAGAATTGGTGCTCATGGCTTTAAAAAACTTGTGGGTTAATTACCACTCGTTCTCAGATATGATGGGAGAGAGAAAATGAAGCACTGTGGCAGTTAAGGAAGTTGCTCACTGCTCTACCCTACATGGGGCACATTCTTTGTTGAAGGACTTTTTTTTTTTTTTGCTTGAGGAAGAATAATAAGGGTTGAATTTTAATTTGTTTTCCATGCACAAACCCGCTTCCATAAGATCTGTTCTTTCAGTGGAAGTCTTTTAGGATGGGATTGATTTCTTTAAAGTTATGAAGGTACAGTTTGGTTTTACATGAGGAAGCTGAAGACAGCACTGCTTGGTTGTATTCTGAATTTCACCCTTTTATTTTTTTATTTTATTTTATTTTATTTTATTTTATTTTATTTTATTTTATTTTATTTTATTTTATTTTATTTTATTTTATT
>VZUI01038002.1:0-10370 GCA_013401135.1 Cettia cetti | reverse complement strand
GCAGAACCGGGGCCGGCGGCGGACGGAGCGTGGCCCGAGCCCCCCCGCGCGCCGGGGATGGTGCGGGCCGAGCCCCCGCCCCCCCCCGCGGCCCGCGGTGGTGCGGCCCGGGGTCACGTGAGCGGGTGTTGATGCGTTACCTGGCAACGCCAACATGGCGGAGCCGCCGCGGGTGAGTCGGGCCCGGGCCGGGCCGAGCCGGTACTGCCCGCCCGGGGCTGCTCCGCCCCCGCACCGTGCCAGTCCGTCCCGTCCCATGCCATCCCGTCCCGTCCCGTCCCGTCCCGTCCCGTCCTGTCCCATCCCAGGGTAGATGGAGTTAGATGGAAAAGGTGATGGGTTTTGTGTTTCAGGAAAAATCGCCTGAGACTTCCCCAGATAATGCAGAATGTGACAAACTTTTGTCCTCCTGAACAGGGTGACATGGAGCAGCCACGTCCAGGTGGAGGAGGTCCTCGCCTTCCCTCAGGAGCACCTGCAGCAGAGCCGGATACAGGCACAAATCCAGGTACCCCCCAGTGCCTTTGGAAGTTCTCTCAAGCACAGCCTCTGGTTTTCTCCCCTTCTGGTCATGGTTAATCCAACCAGAGGCACGATGCTATGAAATCTAATCCTACTGCTTTATCTTTGTCCTTTTTTGTGGTGGGTGGGGAGGGGTCCAGGGAGCAAAGGCCAACTCAGTTCTCCCCATGCAGAGCCGAGCTTTGAGCTCCCCAGTGACCATGGCAGCCAAAAAGGGGAAAAAGCAGCTGAGGAACAGGAGAGGAGAAAAAGTAGGAGGAAAGCAGAAGAAACGGAACTGGTTGTCTTGGATCCAGAACATGTGAGAAGTCTTCAAATCTTGCTGTTCTTTGCAGAGTTGGTGTTTGTGTTTCTCTGAAACGTGTGAGGTGAGCTGTAAGCAGTGGCTCAGCTGTTCAGCTGCGTGTGTGAAAATCAGTTCTGCCAAAATATTAACTGCTGGCTGTGCCACTCAGTCCTGACCCCAGAGCTGCAGGTTCAGAAGTGGGCCATGCACGGGGTAAATCCCATCCCTTCAGTGCCCCTGCAGGAGAAGTCCTTGCAGCAAGAGTGAGCAGGTGGGCTCTCAGCTGTAGCTCTTCTGGCATGGTTCTGATTTCCAGATATTCTCTCTTTTTGGCATCAGCAAATACCCACTCTGTAACATCTCTCACTTGCTACAGCGAGTGTAGCTAAAAAGCACACAGGTGTCTGTGCAAAAATAAGATGTTTTATTGGGTGGGGGACATAGCAGTGAGGCTTCTTCATAATCTATTTACACAAGAATGTTAAAGCTGATTAATCCTGCCCTCCTTTACAGCCCCTGATGACGAGATTCCAGGCTGCCCTGAAGAGTTACCTCACCAAGCAGATAGAACAAGTGAACCTGGACCTCCATGAATTGGTACACAGCCCCTCCTTCGCCTTCCCACAGCCCCTGCCCTGCGAGCTGCTGGCACACAGCTCCTTCCCTCTTGTGTCTGCAGAGGACAGCAATGAAGAGCAGCAAAGAGCAGAGAGAAGAGCTGGGGGTGATCCTTTATGGGGCCCAGCAGCAGCTGGGGCAGCTGGAGCTGGAACTGCAGAAGAGCCACGAGCGCTGTGCCCAGGCGGCCGCGGCGCGGCGGCAGCTGGAGGAGGAGCTGCAGGGCCTCAGGGGTGCTCACAAGGAAATGTGTCACAACACAGATGATGAACGCAAGAAAGGTGACTAAGGCAGTCCTGGCAGTGTGTCCCAATTCCAGGGCTGTGTGGAGAAATTAATTGGGATTTAAGTCAAGCACTGGATTGAACAATACGGCAGAATAATTAATCAGGAGTAATGCACTCATTGAGAAGTTTTACTCCTGGAATTCTGTGAGCTGGGAATGCAGAAGTGCTTGCCAGGATCTTTAGCTTTGCTTGTGCAGCTGTACTCCAAAGCTGATGTAAATATATATGCTGGGGAGGGCTGGTTTAGCTGATGTGCAAGAGATCTGGCTTTGGGAGCTTCTGTATTTCTTTCTCTTTTATCTCTGTTCAAGGTGTACCCTACAAACAAACCTCTCTGTAACTCTTTTGCCTCTTGTCCCCCCAGTTTCTGCAATGCAGACCCAGGTTGAAAACCTGGCCTTGGAGCTCTTCTACGTGCAGAACATGGACCAGGACATGCAACACAGGCTTTTACTGATGAAACAGTCAGCAAAGAGGGCTGAGGCAGAGAGGATCCAGGCCGAGGTGGAAAAGCAAAAACAGGTACCAAGAAAACTGTCTTTGCAATAAATAAATGCAGGGCCAGCAGTCAGTCTTGGAGGATGTCCCACCTCGTCAGGAGGAAGGCTGGAGCAATTGAATCATGGAAGATGAGTGGGGATATTTTTCTCAAATAATTGGAAAAAAAAATAAAAATCCAGAGGCTTTTCTGAAAAGGAAAAGCCCTGCCTGCCCCCAGACAGCAACATGCACTGCCCAGAGGGTTGCAAGCCTTAGGACAGTAAATCACCCTTCACTCAGGAGAGGGGGTATGGGGGAAGGAGAGTATTTAATGAAGAAATATCATGTGTACAGGTCTTGAGAATAACTCTGAGCCACAATGTGAATTTCACAATGGAAAGTGAACTTTGGGAACGAGCAGAGCCAGTCGGTGCTGGAGCTCCCTCTGCTGCCTTCCAGGACACAATCCACGGGGCACTGCTCATGCAGAATTCCATGCAAACTGTTGAAATACAGTGGGTTCAGGAGGGTTTTAACAAAGCATTTTCAGATGTACGTTATTGAGATTCCCAGTGGCTGGACAGGTGGCCTCAGTGCTGACAGGAGGGAACGTGCTTCAGAGCTGACCTATCAATTTACTGCTGTACCTGGAATAATATCCAGTCAGCAAAGGCTTCCTGCTCCTGCAAGTCACCCCTGCAGCCATTTGTGCACGAATGGGAAATTTCAGTAGGACTCAGATCTAATCCAGTGCCAGTTTTAATCCCTTTTTTAGCTGATATTATTCTCGTAGGATCCAGACTGAGATTCCATGACTCACCCTGGACTGTTTGTCTCTGGCTCTGTAGGACCTTTTCCTGGACCAGTTAACAAGGAGAGTCTACCAGCTCCAGGAACAAATTGCTCTGTTTGAAGCTCAGCTTGTGGCCCAGGCAGAGGACACAAAAGTGACACGGCAGGCAGTCAGTGAGGTAGGAGGGGACTCGTCCCTTGTGGTTAATATTTCCCTCTGGCAGGGCTGACCCCTTTGGCCCGTGCTCACGTGGTGTGCACAATGTGGGACACAGTTTCACAGTTTGTTCCTGCTTGGAAGAATGAGGACTTTTTTTTCTTTTCCTTTGTCCTTCAGAAGTGCCTGTAAATCACTTCCTCCTGCCCTTCTCAGCAGCTTTTCCTTGCAGACCTGTGCTCCTCGGGCTGCTGAGAAATGAACCAGCCATGGAGTTGAAGCTGATCCTGCTCAGCACATTATGAACAAGAAAAGGAAAAAAAAAAGGGTTGTAACACAAATTTGTTTTTGTAACACAGTGTAGATTCATCCTGTCTGCCATCTCTGTGTTCCCCAGGCTGGTCTGGAGATCCAGGCTATTAACGTGGAGAAGAAGAAGCTGATGGACCACTGGAACGTCAGCTTGGCTGGAATGAAGCAGAGGGACGAGGCCTATGTTGTCACTCAGGAGCTGCTGAGGTAAGGTCTGAAAGCAGACCCTGAGGACACCTCAGATTTGGGCAGGGGGGATTCCTGAAGGGGATTCCAGTGTGTCTCCTGTGGGGTTTAGCACTGTGTGGGCAGGGTGTGTCAGGCACAACAAGTTTTCTGCTCTGAATTACATAATAAACTCAAAGGATAAGAAGCACCTTTCTTTGTTGTTGTTTTCTTTATCCTAACCACATCTCTTCCTTGGAATGTGGAGGGTTCTTGAAGCTGTTTAGAGTTTTCAAGATCGTATTTTATTCCTTTGAAAGAGTTCCCTCACCTTTGCAACATCTCTTACTCTAAAGAGCTGGATGTCAGGAAGGGTTTATCTCCCATTATCAGGGTTTTGCCAGGCCTTTGGAAATGTTCAGGAAAACCTCCTTGTTACTGCCAGAGGAAGTGTTTATTTGCTCATGAGCCTTAAAGCTTGACTGATTCTCTGAGAACAATCAATCTGCTTTTCTATGGTGACATCCTGGTCAGAATGGGGGCTGGGACAGTACTGAAAGAAGGAATCAATTTTCCTACACACATTTACTTTTAAATCTTAATGTTTCCATCCATCTCCTGCTGACTCTGCACTGTCACAGCAGCTGAGCCCTTACAAACATCTTCCCTCCTGGGCAGTTGTAGCTGCAATAACATCTTTGAAAAGAGGACTTTGTGGGTGGCTGTCCAGCACCAAGCCCTGTGGTGACTCTCCATCCTCTTTGTCCCTCCAGCAACTACAGACGTGACCTCAAGTCCCTAGAAGGGGACATCCATGGCTGTGGGAAGTCCATCAGGAAGGAGGAGGAGAAGAATGAGAACCTTGTGGGCCTCCTGAACCGCTCCCAGAACGATGCCAGTGTGACAAGGAAACTGATTGCCCAGTGCCTGCTGGAGCAGGAGGCCCTGCAGGTTCAGACTGGCACCTACACTCGTGTGCTCCAGGAGACAGAGCAGGCCCTCAGCAGGACCAAGATGGTGAGGAGAGTCTGTGGGAGATGAATCCTTTTGAATACTTGAACTGAATATCCTTCCTCAAACAGTTGTAGTGATCCTTTCTCTTCTGTCTTCCAATCTTTTAGGACCATGCTGCTCACCAGAATGAGTTGCTGTCCATCAGGAAGGGTTTAGAGAAGGGAACTTATGCCAAAGAGCAGCTAGAGAGTGAAATCATGACAAAGCTTCAGGACCAGAAGATATCCAGCAAAGCTGCAAAGCACTTCTCCCAGCTGGCTGAAAAACTTCGGAGCAGAAAAAGCGACCTGGTATGGCATCCCCCCCTTGGAGGGCAGGGCAGGAGCCACTGGGGCAGTGGGCCCCCAGCAGGGTTTGGCAGTGACTTTGTTCTGGTTTCAGGTCTGCACTGAAGCTCTGCTGAGTTTGCCTCTCCAGTCTGGTTCTCCCTGTGATCTTATTGCAGGATTCTGGTGTATGTGAGAGAGCTTGGCCAAAAAGGCCTGACACAAAGCACACTGTCCCTTACTTAAAAAATGGGGCAGCATCATGAATCCTGGGAGCATTTACTGTCAATTAGCATTTCTTATGTACTAAAGGAAAACATGGACATGTGGTACTTCTGTAATCTAATTTTAACTAATTTTTATTTCTGCAATTCATCATGGAATGGGATGCAGGCAGCTGTCAGTTCTGAGGAAGGTCCAAGGAACAGTCCAACGTGACCCACAGCTCTTTAATCCATGATGAGTTGCTCTCTCTGGGAGTGTGTAACTGCATCACTTAGCTTAGGAAACTGAGCCCAGCACTTCTCACAGCCAGTGCTGGCTGAGGGGTGTGTGTGCCAGGCGTGCTGCAGAAGGGACAGCGCAGTGACCACTGGCACTGGTGGAACTGGAGACAGCTGGGCAGGGGGTCATTGCAGAAGGGATGAGTGAGGTCTCCTAAAGGTTTTTGGAATGTTCAGGCTCCTTAATGCATTTCAACAGCTCTATAGGACAGGTAGATATTGCATTACCTGTCAGTTGATGGAGAAGCAAAGATACACAGAGGGTAAGTAGCTTGTGGCTTGTAGTACAGACCTGGGAGAAGAACCTCAGTCCCCTCCTGAGCTGGGACAAGTGGCATTACAACTCAGCAAGGGGCTGTTGGGGACAGTGATGTGTTTTCTCTCTTGATATTCCCAGGAGCTGCATTTTTACAAGGTCGAGAACGATGTGGCCCAGATTATTCTGAACACAACTAACACCAGCTGCAGGCTGACAGTTCACCAAAAAACACTCTGTGAGGTGGACAATGAAATAAAAAATGTGAATGAAATGATCACCTGCCAGGAGAATGAAATTGCAAAGTCCAGGCTCCTGACTGACAAGAAGGGAGGGATCATCTGCCTGTACAACAAGAAGCTGGAGATGCTTCTTGCTCAGCAGGGGGTAGGTACTTCTGTGTTTCAGTCCCAATTTTGATTTTATTCTTTGTGGTGGCCACAGATGCCCCTGCTCGATGTAACTGTGTGAAGTGTTGGGTAGTTCAAACTTTCAGGCATCAGCACTGTGATTTAAAAGCTGCCTTGGTTCATGCAGGTGTTTATGTTCCTCATAGTGCAGTGAAGGGAATTGTGAAATGAGGGTGTGCCTGGCACAGATCCCTGCAAGGACCTGCCTGCTCCTGATGGAAATGTCAAATGGCAGCAATGATTAAATAGGATCTCACTGGAAAAACCCACAGACACCGAGGAGAGGAGAACGGGGCAGGCAGTGACATTTCAGTCATTTGAGGGTTGGCCCTGTTGGGATGGCTCCCTCAACTGTCCCTGGCAGTGTAGGACCCTATGGATGCCCATGGGGAAAGGAGTCCTATGGCACATCCTCTGTCCAGATGCTGTAAACAACTCAGGCAGCTTCTGCCTGATTTATCCCAAACTTTGCTCTTGTACAGGGGCAAGAGCTGGGACCACTGGAAATTGAGATCAACCAGCTGAACAGGCAGATAGAAGAATGCAGTTCTGAGGAGATGGCGTTGCAGAAGTACTGGCTGAGGGAGCAGAAGGAGCTGGTGAAGCTGACCCGGGAGCGCGAGGAGCAGATCTCCTCCCTGGATGCCCTGCAGAAGCAGATCACCATCATGCAGCAGAGGAAACTGCGCCTCGAGAGTTCGTCACTCCTGACTTTCCTTAAAATGTTCATCTGTGAGGGGAGGGAAAAGGGAGTGCAGGGTTACAGGGGGAAAAGCTGGACCTGCCCCAGAGAGTGCTCTTGGCTGTGTGTGAGCAGGAACCCAACAGCCAGGCACTCCTGAGCAATGCACGTTGTTATTCCTCTCAGGACTGACCCTGCTGTCCTGACAGTCGGGCCCTAAGTGACAATGTCACCTGGTACACTTGTTAAATAAAGTTTGCAAGTAGTGGGTAGGTAAATGTCCCCAGCAATGACTGCACTTTCCTTGGCCAAATCCAACTTTTTTCCACAGGAATCTCCTTCAAAACCTTTTTGTTTGTTTTTGAGCTTGTGGAAAGTCATTTTGGCGGGGCTGGTGGGACACGGGTGGCTCTGCCTGAGGTGTTGCCAGTTCTGATAGCCATTTGTCACACCTTGTCTGTGTCCAACCCAGTGCTCAGGGGAATTCTAAGACTTTTTTCTGTTCACCCACAGATGAAATCCAGCAGGAAATTAAAGAGCAGAAGGATGTGGAACGGCACATGAAGAACATGTCAAATGACTTGATAAAGTTGAACACCTTGATCAACAAGAACAACAGCAACGTTGAGGAGCTGCAAAATGGCAAAATGGTCACAGAGAACGAGTTTCTGCAGTCCCTCAAGGTACTGGGGCACCTGGCACCTCCTTCCCAGGTCTCAGCCTCCCATGCAGATCAGAGGCAAACTGTGATCCTGGAAAACCTTCTCAGCCTGACAACACTGTATTGTTCTGTTCTCCCAAATCTAGGCAGCAGAAAAAGAATCTGTGGAGATGCAGGAGAGGCACAGTCAACTGACTGAGGAGAAGGAAAGGCTCCTGAACAGCCTGGTGGAAGCAGAGTAGGTACCAGAGTGCCACAGTCCCGTGTGACTGTGTCCTTGTTCCACTTCTCCAGTCACCAAACCTGGCACCAGCAAATGTGCTTCTAGCCTTCCTGGGGAAGGGGATGAATGTTTGAAACACAGAAACTGAAAGGTGTTTCAGCAGTCTCTGGAACCAGCAGAAGCTGGGAGGATGTTGGCTTTCACAGTTCCAGCATGTGTGAGCTGGACCTTGCCAAGATCCATAAGGGAAGACTCTGCCAGCAACTGGCAGTGAGTGTGCTGCACTGAGCAGGTAATTTGGGGTCTAGCTTTCTCTTCCCTTCCCCTTTCTTTGAAGGCATCAGATCCTGCTGTGGGAGAAGAAGATCCAGCTGGCAAAAGAGATGCGGGAAGCAGCAGATGCTCTGTTTGAACAAGGCGAAATCCACGACATGAAAGCAGAGATTCGGAGGATGCAGGTGAGGCACTGGGACAGAGGCTGGGGAGGGGAAGCCACCCCGTGTGCTCAGCCCTGGAGTGGCTGAAACAAGAGGCAGCAGAAGAGAAGCAGCCTGGAGAAGTGGCATCTTCAGGGCCCAGGGTGGGACTCTAAACCCCCCCGCAGCTCGACTGAGCTGAGCACATCCAGCCCACACATCCTGCACTCCCCCTGCCAGCCTCAACGGAATCTGGATACTCCCAAGAAATCTATTTAAATTGCAGTGTGTCTGCCACCCGATTCTGTGACCCTGATTTATGTGCAATGTTGATTACTAAATATTGCATCACTTTAATCACTGGTTTAGGGAAGTGTTCCCTCTCCTGGCAGAGCAGCTCACCCTCTTCATTCTCAGGATGTTTCTGCTTTTCTGCTTCTGCTCTTGCTCGTGAGGTTCAGACTAACATTTTGAATATTGGTGTAGACAAGTTGATAATCCAGGCCTCTGCCTTCAGATCCACGCACAGCAAACCAGGTTTGGACTTGGACCAAATCTGGCTTGCAGGCACTCACGCCACACGTATCTGGTTAATGCTGCTGGGATGTGCCACCCAGACAGCTTCCCCTGGTGCTGTTGGTAAACACTTGGTGTTTTGAGGCTGCTTTGTGTCCTGGCAGGTGTGCTATGGGCAGCTGCTGAAGCAGCAGGAGACGTTGATTCGGGCGATGGAGGCGTGTGTTTCCCACAGAGAGACAATAACAAACTGGGCAGAGGTTCAGAGCAAAATGGATAAGAAACACGGCACCAAGGGTGACTTCCAAAGCAGGAAAGAGGAGCTGAAGAAGAAGATCAAGAAAACCCAGGAGGTGAGCAAGGAAAGTGGGGCTGCAGGAGCTCACACAGCTGGAGCTGGCCTTGTGCAGAGCAGCAGTGAGCACAGGAGTGTCCGTGCACAGACCCTGCACTGGCACAGGGACAGGCTTTGAAAATCATTCACTGAAAATCCCCCAAAACCGAGTTCTGGGAGGATGGTCTGGAACACAGCTGAACTAGAGAACTGAAACCTGCCATTCTCTTCCATTTACCAGAACATTTATGAATGCAACCAAACCATCCAGGAGCTGGAGACCATCCAGGAGTCCTTCAGTGACACCTTTTCAGAAAAGAAGAAAGAATTCTGCCAGCTCCAGGCTGACACCGACAGCCTCAGCTTGGACACAGAATGTCTTCAGAACGAGAAACGATGGGTGAGCACACCCACTCCCTTACAGCACGTGAGCCAGACAGAGCCTGCTGCTTCCTCTGCTGCTCCTCAGCCGGCTGTGCTCAGTGTGGTGTTACAGCAGCACATTGACTGAGCACGTTCTGGGGGCTCACCAAGAGCCAGCATTGGAACCTTGTCCTGGCAAGGGTTGCCTTATGTATGTGGGAATTTCTCTGATTTATGGAATTCTGTGGCATCTGTACCCCTCCAACACCCGGGCTGGGGGTGCTGTTTGGCTGTTGTGGGGAATTCACAGCACTGTCCTTCCCTCGTCCGACGTGATGGTCACAGCACCTGACACGAGTCCTGTCCCTGCTTTTCCTGCTGTCACAGCCCCTTCTCCTTTTGCTTTACTCAGAACCTGTTGGAGATCGTGGCCCACCAGGCGCACCAGAAGCAGCTGCAAGCACTGAGGGAAGGGAAGTACAAGACCCTGTGCCAAACTGCAGAGGCCTGCACGAACCAGCAGGAGAAGCTGCTGCGTCGGCTGCAGACCATTGACGCCATCGTGGAGCAGATCCGGGAGGAGCAGCCCCAGCACCAAAGGGCGCTGCGGTGGCTCAGTCACTGCTTGAGATCCAAGCTCCGGTCGGAGAAAGCCTGACAGAAACACAGAAAATACATGTAGAATCTTTTATATTCTTCCACAGGCTGCAGATTTTGTAAATACATAAATAAATAAATAAAAACAGGTGTAGGGTATAATGTTTACTTTGTCGGGTACCATGTTTATTTAAGACGTACCATTGTAATTTTCTCGGTATGTTTCTGTTTACGTTTCACTTTCGCTGTCCCAAGCAGCTCCTGGGCTCCGCCTCCCTGCGCCGCCCCGGGGGCCGGTGTGGCCCCGATTTCCCGGGGGCGGGGGCGGCTCAGCCGTGCGTTCGCTCCGGCTCTTGCCCGAGTCCCGGCAGCAGCGGGGCCGGTGCCGGTGCCGGTTCCGGTGCGTCCCCGCTGCCGGCAGGCGCAGGCCGGGCCATGGGGCCGGGCCCGGGGGTCGCGGCCGCGCTGCTGGCGCTGCTGGTCCCGGCCGCGGCTCGGGGCCCCGGCGCT
>VZUI01038001.1:0-38937 GCA_013401135.1 Cettia cetti | reverse complement strand
TTTATTATTTTCCTTTTTCTTTTCATTAAATAGTCTTTCTAGTCTAGAGCCTCTCACTTCGTTTTCTTTCAAACCACAACACCTATTTTCTAAGCAACAAATCCCAAACTTTGCTCATCTCACAGTCCTGGACCGTGGTGCCTGTCCCTGGCCATGTTTCCTACCTCTGCTGCCTCTCACTCTCTCTGGTATAAAATCTCTGCTCAGCCTCACCAATGTCAGCAGTAGCCTCAAAAGGCGTAATATCAGTGATTTATTCTGCTCCCAGTCTGCAGAGGAATTTCACTCACAGTTTTGCAGCAGAAAGGCACACTTGGACCATATGTTCCCTGTAGCATATGCCAGAGTCTCTTCCAAATCAACAAAAGCAGCTGATTCAGACACAGGGGACACAGATGTTTAAAAGGTCCTGCAGGAAAATTACTCTTGTAAGTTGAGGAAGTGATACAGATGGGGTTCGTAGCTGAGAGAATGTAAACAAAGGCACAAAGAATGGGGGGGTCTTTTATTTTGCTGCAGCTGGCAGCCAACCATATACTCAGCAGAGCTAATGAATAAGGTCAGCAAGTAGGTGAAAAATTAATGAAATGAAATTTCAAAGGCATATCTAACTTAAGGCAGACATTTTTGTGGGAGCATACCCTGCTAAGAAACAGAGGGGGCTGCATTTCACAGAAATTAACATGGGCTAATGATTCAAGATTCCCTTGAACCGCTGCAGGGTCGACAAGCATCCAGCTGGAAAGAGAACAGTCTGGGCTGACAAGGAAAAGCCTTTTGGTGATTGAATTTAGTTGGCAAGACATCATGTTTTTTCTGTTAATTAAATTGTCTTTCCTGACAGATAGGATTTAGCCTGGTTTCCTGGGCAGGTGAAAGCAGTGCTGGTGAGGCAGGTTGCACAGGATATCTCTGCAGGGATTCACCGTTTGCTCTCTGGTGCTGAGGTGTCACTGGGCCATAGCTGTGACCCTGAGGCAATGTGGCTTCTAGTTCAGATTGTCATTAGCCATCCTTCAAATCAGAATGATTTATGGAAATATTCGTGTAGGGAATACTGCCAAGCAAAAATCTTGGCTTGGGGAGAATCTGTTATTAAGATAAGTGAGTCTCTGTAGTGCCTGGCTAATCTCAGATGAGACTCCAGGCTCAAGGTCTATATGCTCTATTTCAGAAGGGAAAACACCCAAGAAGCATTTTCTACTTTTTGTGTTCTTCATGTGAGTGCAAACACAGCACTCCTGACTTGCCCAGTTTCCTACCTGCACAGTGCTTCACACATCCAGGAGTACCAAACTAAGCATTTGCTCCAGGGTGTTCCACTACAACTAGTGTAATTGTAGTTACTCAGAGTTGATGTTCTCTACAGGGTCTTCTGTTTCTTTGACTTGAACATGGGCTGCAGAGAGCTCCCTCCCAGCTGCACAGCAGCTCTAGCTCAGGTTGTTCAGCACAGCACCGTTGTAATAGAATTGTTATCCACTGTATTAATCAAGCAGATATCTCTGGGGTGTCAGCAAACAACATGTCTTGCAGTGAGACCTAAATTGCCTTTCTGCCTCCTGAGTACCTGCAGCACTTTCACAGATCACCTGAGCAGAAAAGGCTCTGTTAACCAGGACTGGGAGTTCAGATGTTTGTTCTGGGTGAGGAACTGCAGAGAGCTGTCATTGATGAACCTGGGTGAGGGACGTGTCTGGCACGTGTTGAGTGCTGTGTTCCAAAGCAGGCTCCAGTCCAAGTTCTCTGCTGGATGCATTTGAGTCATATGAACACTTAATAAATGCAACAAACACAAACTTCCTCAATCGTCAGATTCAAGAGACAGGATGAATTTGACCTGCATGATTTCCATCACTTGATGTTTCATCCAGAGTATCACTGAATAGCCCAGGTCTTTACTGATTGTGTTTTGAATATCCTGTTCCAGGTGTATGAACCATTTCAGCTAAAAGCAAAAAGATCTCACCTATGAATTACAATAACCAGAGCTGTGCAGATGTTTGGCTTCATGATTTGTTCAGAATCATGCAGCTGTTTGTTGGGCCACTGATACAATTGGGGCCTGCCTTTAACAAAATTAAAGATGCAAAGTGATGGGTAATCTTGTACTAATCTGTCACTTATGCTACAGACCACTTCAGACTTGATTTCCAGCGTTTGGTACACAATTTAGTGTAACTGATGTGAAGTGGAGAGCAGAAGTAGGTGGATGAAGCCATGCACAAATGGTCTGATCTCACTCTCACTGCTGTGTGGTGCAGACATTGCTTGGCTCTTGGAGCTTGATCATGCCATCTGCTTATTGGAGTCACAGTTACTGGCTATTCATTTGATAGATAAACATATTTTCCTATGAACTGTAATAGAAAATTCAAAATATTACCAAGAAATTGAAGTGCTAATTGTACTGTTTAAATGGAGAAAAGCTTTTTAAATGCACCTGTTGCAATCATACTGCAACTACACTAAAGCTGTGCATTCACAAAGAACATACTCAGATTTCAAAATTTCAGGTTTTTTAAAAAAGATTGCAGGAACCAATTTCAGCACAATTTTTACTTTCTTTTCCCTATTTATTTCCACCTGGGATGCTATTTGTCATAAATCAGGGAGCAAATCTGGCTGTGAACACAGCAAAACCAGCTTTAATTTCTGTGACCTGTATGCAGCAAAAGCAAAATTCAATTCCAAACGTAGGCAGCAGAAGACAACTTGAATGTTTAGAGCTACTCACTCTCTTAATACATCATAAGTGGCATATATGAGGTAAATTAATATTTCCAGAAAGGCATTGTGGCTGCTCATTCCCTGTTCCTCCAGTGTCAGTCAGACAGAAGCCTGTGGAGGCAGCTCTGAAGTTCAGGGGTGTCTGAGCCCACCCAGGGAGCAGAACTTTGTCTTCCTTAGAAATCAGGAGGAGGAAGGAGAGCCAGTCTGAGGCGGTGCTTTAATTGCCACCCTGGCCAGCGCCCATTCGAATTGAGAGGCTCCCACCTAGTGGATGATCTGCCCTGCTGTACTCCGGGCTGCCATGGTCCAAATCTGCTTTGGAACATCTGGGTTATTTTTCCAACGTTTATTGGCTGATCTTGGTCCAAAACAGAATCATTTCCAGACCTGAGGGTGCCCAATGGCAGGCACAGTACAGAGTTTGGAAAAAACAACTGAAAAGGGAGTTAAAAAACCCTCTTTCATGAGCAAATCAATCCTTTTATGAGTAGAATGTGGCACATGTAAAGGCAGAAGTGTTTCTCCAGTTTCTGTGGGTACTGCAGTTGATTTAATTATATTGGTGCTCTGCCCCTAATCATCCCTTCCAAATATTTTTATTCTCTTGAATCAAAGAAGCAGATGCAGAGCTGATAGCATCTCTGGCTCTCTCCCTGGCACAGTGGAGTCTCAAAGGAGGCAACAGACTGAAAAGAAAGAAACAAATGCATGTCCTTTAGTCCCTGCTCCTTCTGGCTCTCCGTGGAGCAGCGTCTGCCTGAGAATTCAGCTTTGGAAGTGCTAGCACTTCCTAGCCATACAGAGAGCTCTTTGGGTCCGTGCCAGGAATGCAGCCCCTCCACTTCTTAGGAGCGTAGCTGGCTGCTCAAGGCTGCCTCGCAGATAAGAGCAGTTGACAAGGGTTGGAAGAAGCATTAGTACCTCCCCTCCTTTGTCCTGGAGCTGTTTCCTGCTGAGCTCCCCCGCAGGCCCCCTCCAAAGATAACCCGCAGCTGCAGTGCCGCAATGACTGTTTGCCTACCTGGGAAATCCATCAGACAGGACAGCTGGGTCAGAGCATGGGCAGAGTGAGGGGAGGGTTTCTGGACAGTGTTACTCACCGAGGCATTTACACACCCACTCAATGCTGCAAACAAGTCAGAAAAACTAAAAGCTCAAACTAAAACCTGAAAACGAAATCCCTTTGGTGGCACAGAACCCACATGTTCCTTTAATGGGGAGTATTGCTGTGTCTCTGCTGAAATTTGAACCAGCCAAGAAGGCAGCACAAATCTTCACTTGCACAAGAACCTTCAGGAGATGGAGTAATAAACAAAACCATGCTTGCAGGTATCCTCTTGCAAAAGTGAGTTTTGCCATGGTGAATTTTAATACAGTCTTCAGCAGTAAAGAAATCCAAGTGGAAATTCTTAGTCTGCATACTCCTGATAAAAACGAAACAACAGCCAGAGGAGGCATTTATAAAAGACTACTCATTATAATAATTTTCCTCTAATTTCCTTGCTAACAGAGTTGAGTAAAAATCCCATTTCTAGCAGTGGCTCTGACTGGTGTTCAGGGGATGGTTTTTGTTGGATTGGATGGCTCAGGGGTTCCTGCAGCAGGGCCACAGAGGGAAAACCTGCAGGTGAAACTGAACTTCTTAAATTAGAACTGAAAACTGTAATCTGCAGCTCCTGATCACATCTTATCTCCTGCCATCCTTGCTCGAGGGTCACCTGATAGGGCAGAGGGGCAGGAAAGTGGGGACTCCACTTCTGCTCCAGGGGCTGAGTCACGACTGCAGCTCCAGAGATTCAGAGGGAGACAGACCTGGATAATGCATAAAACCTGGAGTGGAGAGCAGCTGCAGGGAAATACTTTCCAAATTTAATCAATTTTCTGAAACAGAAGATTAGGTGATGCTTATCTGTGTTTATAGACCTGCAATTTTGGTCTGTAGTAGCTAAAAGGATTTTTTTCAATCTTTGGCTGTTTTTACCCAGAACTAAGCTGTTTTCCTTTCCCACTGTTTATATTTCTAAATAGTCCAGGGCACTGGAAAACTAGATTTTTGTTTCTAAGGACATATTGCAAATTTTCTCATATCATTCTTAAATCTCATATTTTGTTTTATTTTCTTTTTTGGCTGAACATCATCTATTCTGTGGTTTAAATAGCAACTCTATTAGAAAAAAAAAAATTACAGATGGTGCAAAACACAGAAAAGTGGATCTGATTTCCAGAGGGTTATACTGGCATGGAAAGATCCTTGCTAAGCTTTGGGACAGCACAGCCCTCCTTGTGTTCCCTGGTGCTGGGAATGTGGCCTGGCAGTTAAATGGAGCAGATCACTTCCACTCTTCAGCACATCCTGGGTTGCCAAAATAGTCTGCCTTGGCAAGGTGAGAGAGCCAGAGCAGTTTGAGAAGCAGCAAAGTGCTGCCCTGGTTTCTTCTTCCATCCCATAAAGACCTTTGGAGGTTTCTTAATTGTCACTGATCTTCACTGAGAAGGATTTTTTTTTTTTTTTTTTGCCTTTGTGTAGAAAAATTAAAATATCATCCCAGAATAATGCCATGCTTAGGGCAGGCACTGGATTGTTGTTCAAGTCTTGTGGCTCTTCCCCAGATCAGAGCCTTTAACCTTTATTTCTTGCAGCCCAGTTCAGCTCTATACCAAAAGATCACTGCATGTGGGTTTTTTGTCTTTTGTCTGAGAATTTTACTGGCTCTGTATCTGTACTTCCTGAAGCCCATCCTGCATTAGGTGCAAATTTTTGCTTTGAGAATTCTGTCTTAAGCCTTTACTCTCTGCTGCTTTAATCAACAGGAGCAGAACCCAGTTCTGGGACTGAAGTCCTCTGTTTCACCACGGGTTTTTAGCTCCACATCTTCAGTGGGAGCAATGCCAAGTCTGAACATCCAGGAAGAACTTGCAAGAGAGGGAACTGAGCAGTCTGCAGTGATATCAAGCAGGCAGCAAGACTCAGCAGAGCAATAAACAGATTAAAAGGAAGACTCTTGTATGACTGAGCCCTTGCACTGAACACACAGTGTGGGATGCTGTGATCTCACAGTGTCTACACAACCATATCCTACATAACTTTCTTTCCTCTCTAACAGGAGTACAGCCAGAAGTTTCCCAAAAGAAAATACATGAAGAGAGTTTCAGGTTGCAGGTTTACAGGCTCGCTAGTCAAAGAATATCCAGGTGACTTTTGCACAGAATCCCCACGCAGTTTTTGCAATACACATTTATTTGTGTGCATGGTTCCCCTTTTGGCTTGTTCCAGGCCTAAAGTCTTAGAATCAAAACCTTTGTAAGAGGTTGTGCAAAGTTGTGCATTTATAATATGGTGTATTTATGTGTCAGTAGAGTATGTTTTAATGTATAATCAGTGAGAATGCTCTTGTTCATCATTATCTGGCATAATTAAAGAAAGATGTTGAGTGATTATAAAGTATGCATAATGGACAGAAATACATTTTAAAAACAAATAGGTTTGGAATAACATCTCTTTGGGTTCTAAGCAATCAAATAAAGACATGTCCTATACAGTTCTGCTTCATGGTTTTGGTATTACAAACCCTTGAGCTGCAATAATCAAAGTTTGGGGTAATTGTGGTAAGCAGATGTCTCCTGTTAAGATGTCCAGGGAGTCACATTCTCTTGGAATATTTTTCTTCAGTTTCACAACAGAAATAAAGATGCTGTGAAGTTTCTGGCTTTTTGAAGCAGCTCCAGTTAGGACAGAGGTGGTACAGCCTTCAAAGTTTCTTTTTGTGAACCTCAGAAAAGCAACACTGCATTAGTTTGTTTGTGTATTTATCTCCCTGATTTTGCCAGACACATTTTGCTGCTGTTGGCTCTCTGGGATCCCATCCAACGCTTTTTCAGGGTAGAGACTATGACCAAACAGGAGCAGTGTGACATAACAGAAAGTTTTCTTGTATTTTAGAATCCATGTCTTTTCTTGCTGCAAACAGGGAAGCTGACAGATGACAAATTCTGGATGGCATTTGAACTAAACTTCCAGTAGACTGGCAGCGTCTTTACGTTTATTTTTGGTGGAATGACCTTTCCATGTGTAAAGGCTCTGGATGCTTCCTGATTAAGTTATGCTTTCACATGAGAAACTTTCAGCTCAGAGGAATTAGGTGAAATTTTAAGAAAAAGGGTTTTCCCCTGAAACATAAAGGTGTAATGAAATTTGCTTTTTCTTGGGTTTGTTTTTTTTTTTTTTTCTTTTGGTTGCTGTCAGTTATTACCACCAGATTTTTGGAAGAGTTGATGAGCTTGATGAACTATGAAAAAAGAAAAAGGACTCTTCTGGTTTTGACCTAACAGGTAAGATTTATTTCTCTTAGCAAAAGATAACTGATATCAAAATAAAAGAGTATATTGACACAAGAAATTGATCCTTCTTCATGTTTTCTCATTTTTAGAAATTTTAGTTATTTGACAATACCTTTCCTGCTTACTTATGAATTATTATGTAATTAGTTTGCTTTGCTCAGCTCCCATCCTGACCTAGGTCTGCTTTCCTGCTGTGAGGGAAGAGCTTTGGCTGTGTCTGTATTGCAAAATTCAAATAGTTCAGACTACCAGCCCTGCCTCCTTGTAAATGCCAACCTTCCAGCTAAACCAGGTAAAACTAAATACACTCCATTTAGATGAAGCATTAGGTTTTGGGGGGAGAATAAACATATAAAATAAATTTTAAAAGAAAACAAGGTCAGGAGTGGAAAGCATCTTTTCAAGACATGGTTGAAGCTCAGGCTGGTTGTATTCCATAACTCTGTGCTGCTTCCCAGTTAGCTCACAGGAGTCTGACCAGTCTGCCCAAGGGCTGGGTAGCAGTTGTGAGGAGACCTCCAAATTTTGCCCCAGGTATTTCTGTTACACATCTGAAAGCATCCATATTTGAGGAGTCATTTTAAATCTCACCACACCTGCTGTTCTTCAGAAGGATAATTTGATCTGTAAAGAAAGAAAAAATCAAAGTAATTAGATTTAAAAGAGGCTGGATATCAAGACTAACCCTCTTGCTATTGAAGTAAAGATGATGAAGGAAAGATTTTATTTAAGTCTGGTTTCCTTCTGCCTGCTTTCCATCAGGGCTCTGACCCCACACTTTGCAGTGTCTCTGCTGCTCTGTCGTGCAGGGTGAGGGCAGCTCCTCCAAGATGCTCTCCCAGATTCCTCCCCTCCTGCCCCACACCTCCCTCCTCCCTTCTGGGGAGCAGCAGTGCTGCCTTCTGCCTCCCAGGGCACCCCTAATTCCACATTGCCCTCCTGGGGCAGCTTGTGCTACCTCCCAGGTGGACCTACAGTATCCTGGGGTAATGATTAAGAACTCAAACCTTTCTTGTGTCTTGGTTTTCTTCATAAATCTGTAAAATGGGGGTTCTGTAGGGAAAAAAATATTCAAAGTGCTTTGATTTTAGAGCTGAGGTAAAGACCAGTCAGCAAACCATCTCTGCTAGATTTCACTGCCACAGCAGAGCTGCCAGACTTGGAATTAAGAATAAGATATGCAAGCCAAAAATTTCCAGCAGATAAGCTGCTCTGACAAAGACATAAATCAAGAGGCAAGTCCAAAACAGTTCCTTTGCTAGAGTCAATACTCAGTGAAAACTGTAATGTTGTTGTAGCATCTGGGCTCAGCTGTCCAGTCAGAATTTTACCCAGCAAACAGAGCTCCTGTCCAAGCCATGGGCAGCCAGTTTCTCCAGGAGGATGCTGTGGTAGGTGGTGTTAAACTCTTTATAAAGTCCAGATAGACACATCCACAGCCTTGCTTCATCCACCAGGTGGATCTCCCTCTCATAGAAGGAGTTCAGGTTGGTCAAGCAGGTTTTGCCTTTTCCTAAACTGGTGTTGGCTGGGTCTGATCCCCCTGTTAACAGATCTGGAGAAGGTTACTTGTTAATAGGAAAACATTGTTGCACAGTGGAGGTTTTATGGGTTTGGTTGGTTGGTTGGTTTTTTTGGTTTTTTCCAGAGAATTTCTCCTGGGATCAGTGCTATTCAACACTCTGAATACTGCAAATGTTAAACCCAGTAGAAAAACTTCACTCTCAGTACACACTCAATGTCTAATTGCTTTGTAAAGGGCTTCACTCCTTGCATGTTGCTGTAATTAAATTTATACCCACTTTTTGCAGGGACCTTGAGTATCTCTGAAACTGAAACAAACCTTAGTTTATTTTTTTTATTATTATTATTATTGTTGCATTACACAAAAACACATTGCCAGGGACTTGGCAGTCCAGGCAGTGCTGCACATATTGATGCTGGTCAGTACTGGGTGCCACCACACCATTCTGTCTCACAGCACCTCACCAGACCTGCTGCATGATTTCCTGGAGCTGCAGGCACTGGAAAATGTCACAACACCCAGAGAATTCCTGGGATTTACTGCCAGTAGACCAAATGTGTGAAATAAGAAAAAAAGTCTTTGATCTGTGCTGGACACAGAGATTCCTTACCTGCAGATCTCTGGCTATCAAAATCCATGCTTAGAGTACCCCACTAATTCCTCACATATTCAAACTGCTGTGTTTTTAATACATTTTTAAGAGATACTTAAGCCACCTCTCTGCATTCTTGTGCTAGAACAGCTTCTACCAAAAATGTGTGCCTGGCAACAGTCTTGCGTATTTAAATTAAAGAGAGGAAAACACTACTGTGAGAGCAGCAGGCACGAAAATATCAAGTTTGATAACTATATAAGCAGCTTTCTCTGTGATATTACTATTTTGGAAGTGGGGGGAGGGGGTATTTAAGAGTACTTGCATACTCATGATGTGTACAAACTGATTTTTTTCCAGAGTGAGAGTGCTATGATTATTATGTGAGGATGCTCATCTTCTGCCTGTGCAGAGCTATCCTGATCCATTTCCCCACTGACAATTCCTAACTTGGCTTCTCTCCCTAAACATCACACGTCTCTTAATCTCCCCAACGAACTGACACGGTGCCTATGCACAGCCAGGCTCTGGTGGAAATCGGGATTCTTGGGAATCACGGGATCAGAGTGGTTCGGGCAGGAAAGGACCTGAAAAAACCATCTGCCACGCACAAGGGCAGCTTCCACTCGGCCAGCTTGCTCCAAGCCCCATCCAGCCTGGCCATCCTTCTCCCGAGGCTGACGCCGCCCGCAGGGACATCCCGGGGTAACCCAGCCGCTCCCGCCCGGCGCAGGCCATGCCGAGCGGCCGGGATGAGCCTCGGGGCACAGCGGGTCGCGGCGTTTGTCCTCCCCACACCGTGACACCGCGCTCCAGCGCAGCCTTGGCAGCTTCGTCCCGCTCCGTGAGGGCAGGGCTGGGCCCGAGGCTGGAGCTGGGATTAGGGCCGGGATCGGGATCGGGACCGGGACCGGGACGAAGCGAATCTTCCCGGGCTGCCGGCGGCCAATCGCGGCCAGCCGAGCGCACCCTCGCGGCGCCTCTGCCGCCGGGCATGCCGGGAGCTGTAGTTTTCTCGCCGCTGCGCCGCCGTTCTGTGCGCCGCCAGGCGAACTACAACTCCCAGCAGCCCGCGGGGCCCCGCAGCGCCGTGCTCTGCCGTGCCTACGATCCCCATCGCGCCCCGCGGGGCCTGGAAGAAGAAGCGGGTCCGGGAGCGCGCGGGGCGGCGCCTGCGCAGAGCGCGGCTTCCTGAGCGTCTGGTGGCGGCCGCCATTTTGTGGTGCCGCTTCCCTCTCCCGCTCGGGATCTGCGGCCGCGGGACCTGGCGCGGGGGCGACGCGGAGCGGGGGGAGCCGGGGCCGCCCGCACCCTCCTCACCTTCCCTTCGCCTCCGTGCGCCGCCGAGCCCCTCCGGCGCTGCCCCCGGGCGCGGCTGCGGAGAGCGGCGCTCGCCCACCATCATGGAAGACGACGGGCAGCCCAGGACCCTGTGAGTGGGGAGGGGGCGGCGGGGTGGGCAGCGGGCCCGGGGCGGAGCGGGGCGGGGGCAGGGATGCGCTCCCGGGGAGCGGGGCCCGGCCTCGAGGGGTGCCGGGGGAGCGGAGGGCGCTGAGCGGGACGGAGCGTGTGCGGCAGGGCCGGGCGCGGGGTCCGGGCGCGGGGAGCGGGAGAGGAGCGGGAGGGGAGCGCGGCGGCCCGCGCGGAGATGGCGCCGCACGGATCCAAGGAGAACACGGGCGAACCGCTGCCGGACCCGGGCTGGAACGGGGTCCGTCATACCCGGAGCCTCCCAGGTCCGGCGCCGGAGGTTTGGGGGTGCAGGCGGGAGTCCCAAGCCTTCGGCGGGGGGCACAGGCCGCCCCCGGGGCCCCCTGCACGGCGGTGCCGGCGCTGGGAAAGTTCTTTGTGCTCTGCCGGCGGTGGGTGGGATGGGGAGCGCCGGGAAGCCGGGAGGGATCGCTTTTCCCTCCAGCGTGTCACGGTGTGGTTCAATAACAGCGTGTCGGGCCCAGCAGAGGGAAATAACTGTGTGTTGGCCGTGTCTCTCCGGGCTCTTTAGTCACTTGGTGGCTGTCATCTGTTTTCTGTTTAAAAATCCAAATTTGAGCGTTTTGGGGTTGCTGTTGAGTTCTTTTCAGCTTTGCAGATACGGTTTTGATGAATTTTCTTTGTCCTGTTGGCATAAACGAGGGAGGTTCGCACTTGTGGTTGGACTCTTGAGAGCAGGGATTTTGCGTTGCTGCTGATTTTAACCAGTTCCCAGATTTCCAGTGCAGCTGCCAAAGGGTGTTTCGGGCTCTGTGAGCCGTGCAGCGTTCGGGCTGTCCCTGGGAGGAAGGCAGGCTCATGCTCGGGCTGCTCAGATGGCAAGCACAGCTCAGGACAGTGCAAATGAAATCTTTGTCTATTTAGCTTTTGGGACAGTAGGCTTCAGAAGAGCTCTCTAAGATAGTCTGGCCTGAAAGCCACTTTAAAGAAACTACAGAAACAGTAAAATATCTCGTAATATTGTTCTCACCAACAAAATGATGACTTGGCATTTAAGGCTTCTCAAGGCAATTTGTGTTTTTTCTTCTTTCTAGGTCTGCAAAAGTTGTTTTAACTCTTTTATGGTGTAGTATAAGCCCTTAGTCCTCGCTCCCTGAGATGCATAGTTTAAATAAGCATATCTGAAATACTTTTTGTGTTGATTGCCCAAACGATCTGAGTTTGCTTGGCCCTCAGAGCGGACCTAGGTTTGAGTGTTATTTTAGAATAGGAGGGAAAAGAGCAGAGTCACACTGTGTTTTATTCAGTTTTATTTTCAAGGCTCCTTTCTTCGTTATTGACTCTTTTTATTTCTTTTCAAAAACTTCTATATCCCTACTTAGTTTAAAATGCTTTTTTAGTGCAAACAAGTTTGGGTACCTCTTTGGCCATGGGTCCTTCCCAGTGACACATTCCATCGAGGGCCTGACTTAGCCCCCTTAGTTACTAACAAGAAAAGAATAAATATGTACTAAAATGTGTGAAATAGCATCTCTACAGCTGCCCCAAATGGTTTATTGCACGAGTGTGACTGTTTCATTTGTTAAACTAATAAACAGCATGCACATTAATTTCCTAGTAGTTCTGTAGTAACCACAATCACAAAGGATTGCTTTCCTGTAATTATTTGTAGGCCTTTTGTGTGAAGACAGAAGTCTCTCTGTAGCATTTTTTTACATTTTACCTTCTTGTCCCTACTTTTTCTCTGAAATGTCTTTAAATTTAGAACAGCAAGTAGTGTTTTAAAGATTATTTTCCTGAGTACTGCTTTTCATATACAGCAGTTGTGATCTCATAAATAAAACTCACTGTCCCCCAAGAAATAAAAATATTGTTAGTTGAACTTCTAGGTTTTCATTGTTTGATTTATTTGGGGATGGGGAGGGGGAGAAAGTGAAGAAGAAATAGTTTCAGTAGCTATTTGACCATGTGCAGAAGCACTTGAATGATAGTGTAAGCAGTACTTTATTAATGTCTTAATTTTTCACTCCTGAAGGAATAAATGAAATCCCAAATCTGTATATTAGGAAGGAATTTTCTTTTTTAACAGTTGCAAGCCTTTTTTAACTTACAAAAAGCAAAATCTGTCTAACCACTCTTAACTCAATGTTTATGCCCATCTTAAACAGCTCAGGAATTAAGATTGTTTCAATTTGCAGTACTTACAGGGCTGTTATGTTCTTTCCAGTCATGCCAGGTCAGTCATGAACCTCTAAGAATTCAGAATATTTTCTGAGGCTTAATATAGAAAACTGACACCATTTGCATTTTTATTTCTTAGCTTTATAGAAATATGAAGAATAACCTTAGATGCTTTCTGCCAAAAAACTTCCCAGGAATGGGAAATGTGCGTGTGATTTGTCACATGTAATTTTTTAGCTGGTCCTAAAATGAGCTGTGAGCCTCTGATTTATTTTTTTTTTCCTTAATAGAACACTTGTAAGCTCTGTTTTCTGTGAGTACTGTTAGATTTCACAGGCTGTATCAAAGTCCTGCTTCTGCTTTAAAGTGAAAACTAAACTATCAGAAAGCTGATGTGTTGCTAATGTTATCAGCTCTCACAGACAACCAGAAGAGTCCCAAAGTTGTATATTTTTGTAAATGCTTTTAGAAATGTTTTGTGTGGTTTGTAGGTATTCAGTGACTGCTCTGAAGTCACTGCCTGCCTGCAGCTGTTATCTCACCAGCCTTGCCGTGCTGTATTCCAAGTCTGGAATGTGGATAAGGTGCAGGAGTAAAGCTTCACCCAGGTTCCCTTCTCTTGAACTTCCTTTCAGCTCAGCTCTTGTACAGGAATGCTTTCTCCTGGAGGAGGCTGCAGAGTGGATTATTCTTGGTATCATTTTATTTCCAGCAGCTCACAAGCACTAGGCAGAGTTGCTAGAATTTCCATGGGCTCTTGAGCACATCACTTACCTTATTGCTTATCATAATTTCCACTTTTAAACATGGAAACTGCCATTTCTTGCATGAGAGAAGTCAGATTTACTATCTTTCCTCAAAAAAGGATGTAAGGGAGTTTTGTGGACCTAAAAAGAGTGGCTTTAAATGTTCCTTTCTTACCTCCCTGTCTAGGATGCAATACAATCCTGTTTACCTACAAAAAGAGAGTTTTTCTGCTCAGGCCAAAGAGTTGAGTTCCAGAATTCATTATGGATTGATACTCGTTTCTTATGTACTTTGGATAGTTCTACAACACCTCTGAATTTCCAGTAATTTGTTATTCTTTGTGCTGTCAGCAGCATTCAGAAGTGCAGTAGATAAAAACTTGTGTCACAGCATCTATCTGTCTATAGGTTCTTGGGGGTTTTTTTTGTAGATGCTTATTAATTGTTATTTAGGTGCTTTAGGCTTGCAGAAGGGAGCAAACAAAAAGCCTCAACTTTGCTGCCCTGTCACATCATCCAAGACCACCCATAAAAGTTTAGTAAGTGCTTCTGCTCTGCTGGGTTTTCTGATTTTTTTTAAGTTTGCATAATCCATCCTCTAGCATGTATCAGTCCAAAACCACTGAAATACAGTACAGTGGCAGTGAGGAGTCTTCTGGTTTCCTGAGGTGTGGTGCAGATAATTTTGCTTTTATGAAGTAGGATAGAAGATGCTGTTCTGTTACATCAGGTGTCAATGGAGCTAGAAAGGGGAGAGCTGACCATAGGCTAGCCATGGGTAGTGGGTGATTAGCATCAGCTGAGCCAAGTCTTGTGTTTCCAGAAAGATAAAGTGTCTGTTCCTAATGTGGTGAATATATTTATTTTTTTAGTTCTGTAGTGTTCAGACATTCACACTGAAAATGTTGGCTTGAATGTTTTTATTAAATGGTCTCTAAGTGTACTGAAGGAGGTGATGTTACAGCAGTCTGCTTAAATGTCACGTGAAAGTAACCATCAAGTCTTACTTTTTAGCTTATTGTTTATTTTTAGCATGTTGTGTAGCAATTTGTAGAGGTTTGTATTCCCACATTTTACTTTGTGTATCTCTGGGTGTTGTCCTTGCTTCATGAACCTTTACTGTGCAGTATTCTCAGTGTGTGCATTACTGAAGTTTGAGTTTCAGCAACTTGGGAAGGGTAGGAATGCCTCTGACTGATGGTAATATTATACACCCAGGCAGAATTTGTCATATGCATTTAGGGAATTAATGGACCAGTAGGATTGCACATCCCATCTGAATCTAGCAGTCAAGGTGGTCCCAATTTTTAAGAAAAGGCAGCTTGTTTCATACATGATTCTCACTACTACCTTGCTGAAGACATGGTGGTATCAATAAAACCACCTAGTATATCTTGTATCTTCTAGCAGTAACTTTTCTTACCTTAGTTGAATAGATTGCTGAGGAATGGCTTTCCCTGGCCTTTTTTTCTTTTTTTTTTCTAATTTTTGTCAAACCAAGAGGAATTCTCCAGCTTGATGTTCTGACTTCTTGTGTTTCCCAAATGCATGTTAATATTATGCAGAAGAGGATGATGTTTGGGTTTTTGTTAATGTTAATTGTACTCCTTACTGTATCTGATTTGTAGTAGAAATAATGTTAATAAGGCTTCACTGTATTTCATTTCATATATGCTGTGAAGGCTCAGTATTAGTGAATACTCTTCTGCAGCATACAGAGGAAACCAGTACTAGCAATAAGTTCACAGCACCACTGACCCTTTATGTTGGAATTTCTACTGGAATATACATTTTTCATCTGATTTGTGTAGTATCTGCAACAGTTAATATTTCCACTAAGAGCTATTAGTGATTTACAATTTATTCTTAGTGAATGATTAACAAAAATTTAGTTAATATTTCAGAAAGAAGGTATGGATAAATGTTTAACTACCAAGTTTTCAGGATAGAACTGAAAAGTCAGTGAGATGGACAATTTGTCCTGTGAGGGGTCTTAGAGTTCTGCAGTTTTAACTTCTCTGCTGAAAAAGCTTCCTGACAGTACAGGCTTCTGTTAATGACTTGTGTTAATTCACACGTATTTAATAAGAAACTAATGAGTACATGGAGGATTTTGGTGGCTGTTCTGTGTTCAGGTAATACTTCAGAAACTCCCTCTGGATCTTGTAGCATTGAAGTCCTGCTGAGAAAGTGCAGAGTTGCCCCATAGTTGCTGAAAGGAGAAGGGCAGAAACAAACATCTGTTGATAAGGTTGTGTGGTGTTCTGATGAAAACAAACAGTGTCCTTTTTGATTTTGCTGATCCAGATGAAAGTCCAGCTGTCAAACACAGAATTTGCTTTTCAAAAATTTTCAAGTGTTGCCTCTCAGAGCAATTTCAGAGCACACCTTTAGTTAACTGCAGGTAAATTTGTCTATGGGCAGCAAGAAATGCTTGTTCACATTTATGTTCACTGTACTAACAGGTCAGGCTGACTTCAGTTTGCAGTTCTGTGACGTTCTGTAACTGACTAGAGTAAAATGAATAAAATGTATATTCTTTCAACTTCTAAATCACAGAAGGTTCTGCTCATTTTATTGCTTGCACTTGAATTCTTTATGCTTTGACAGACTTATTTGTAAAGATGATAAATGTCCCTCTGCTGATGGCTTTTGACATCTGTTAGTGTGACAAGCCTTTCCCTTAACTGATCACATTGTTTACAATTTGATGACAAGTTAGTCATATTGTTAAAAAGAATTCAGTTTTGCATCCATGACTTTCTCAGCCATTATTGTGACCTGGTAAATCTAGGACTCTTACCTAAACTTGATAAGTATTTCAAAACTTGGAATTAGTTTTCAAGATTTACAAACTGCCAAAACCCAAGAAGTCTGGGTGATATTAAAATAGCACAGCCAGAGTTTTGGGGGCTATTACAAAGGTGGGAGCTGTTGAGATGGATGCTGTACAGTGCATTCCTATGGCAGAATGCTGCATAAATTGCCTTGTGTGTTGGTGAGTGGGCTGGCTTTCCAAATGTTCAGGAAAACAGAAAAGTTGAGTTGGTTGCTTGAAGGCAGCACAATTTGTCCGAGAGCTGCTCCTGAGCTCCTGGGAGTTAGATGTGTGTTTGTACCCAAATTCAGAAGTATTCTTGATGAGATACTCAGTGGGAAGTGAAACTTAAAATCCCATTGCCCAGTTGGCTGCTTCCTCTGCACAAGATTCTTGAGCAATGTTCTTGGTGCTTTTGGCATCTCTGTGCCAGGGAAATGATTGGCACAGAGTCTTGGTGTCGCTGTTGTCTGAATCAAGCTTCACTTCTCACGTGTGTGGCCACTGTTACAATTTGGAAACCACATTAGTACCGCATTAAAACTATGAAGTAATTTGTAAATGCTCTCTTTAAGATACCTGAAATGTTTTAAAGGGAGATTCTTTGAAGTTGTTGAAGTTTCTATAACCATAATTGCATTTGAAAAGATGACGATTTCTGGTTTAAAATCTTGGTTTTTTTGTTTCCTTGTGTAGCTATGTAGGAAACCTCTCCAGAGATGTGACTGAGGTTCTCATACTTCAGTTATTCAGCCAGATTGGACCATGCAAAAGCTGTAAAATGATAACAGAGGTAAGGCCTTCCACATCTGGGGAGGGGGGGTAGCAAATGTAGTGTAACTGCACCACTTGATCCTAAATTGTCCAAAGCAGATGAAGTTGAGGCTTCTTCTGGCATTACTGGCAGTGGGTTTCTTTGGGTTGATTGGGGAGAACTCTCTCCAGGAGAGACCTGGTGTGTGCCATCCTGTGCTTTTGCCTGTAGCCCTGATACCTTTTATCAGCTGGTGATGAGATTCCACTTTATTTAAAAGATTGTTACTCCCTCTTTGCAGAATCACATTGTTCTGATGATCAGAAACCTTACTATTTCAGGTATTTTTCATGGCTATTTTGTACATTTTTCACTTTATATGAGCCTCAGTAATTCTTGTTCCTCTTGAATAAATAGTTCTTTGCTATGGATGAAAAGTAAGAAATCCTTCAAAATAAGTTGGACTCTTCCTCAGCTTTTTCTGCACTAGTTCAAATACCTCTTGCCTCCACCAGTCCAAGTAGCACTTGTCTGCACTTCTCTGTTCTTAAATTAATTTTTCCTTGAAATAAAGTGACAAAATTTCCCTAGTATTCCAGATTAAGTTTTTTGCACAGAATGTTGGTAAGTATTAATGCTTTCTTATCTCCATTGTAAATACTCTGGTACCCTTATGCGTGGCAGCCATTTCTGTGAGCTTCTTGACACATCCTACAAAACTTCTCTCTCCCTGGCATTTTTCCTTCCTTCTGTTTATACCTGGTAAGCTTTGAGCAGGCAGGGACTAATTTGAGCTTCTGCCAGGTTTAAACTTTGGTCCTTCATCTCTGGTTTCTGTATACTCTTCATACTTTTTACTACATCTTATGCTTGATACTAACTTGTAATTACAGATTTCGTGAAGACAGTTACATTAGTTTTATGTCAAGTTTGTTAATGAAAGTATTAAAAGGCAGGTCTTGTGACTAGACTTCTTTGGGAATGCTACCACAAATTCCTCTGTGGGCTTCTGCTTCCAATGTGTCACACAGCTTGTTTGTTTCTTTGTTTTTAGCTTATCATCAACTTGCTGCTTGTGTAATCCCTCTCATCTTTGTCTGGACTAATAATTTCCCATGTGACACTTTTCTCTGCTGCATTTGCTTTAAGTTTATTGGAGAAAATAACAGAAGGCTGACAGATCACAGTTGTTGGTTTTTCTCTGAAGAAACAGTTTTGATTGTCATATGCTCTACAAACATAAGGTGCTGCTGCTCCCACCTTTGGCTGGGTGAGAGCTGTTAGCAGCAGTTTGGTTTCTTGAGGATCAGATGAGAAATTGCAACATTTTTACCTCAGTTGAGGCTTTGTGGTTTTAAAATCTTCCCATAAGTGAGATGTCTTTATGAAACAAGCAGATAAACAAAAACTGCTGGCAGCTGTATTCAGTCACACAGAGGTGACTGCACTTGTTGACCTCAGCACCTGCCTACAAGCAGTCCAAGAAATGCAGGTTGGATTCTGGGCTGGCTCTGCCTGCAGCTGTCACAGGACCTGTCCATGGTGTCCCTCCCTCTGCAGTGTGTGATAAACCTGTCCTAGTTATGGTTAGGTAATTCTCACCATTGTTAATACCATCAGCACCTGTTAAAAATCTGTGATTTTCTATTTGAGCCAGGTGCCTCAAGCCATTCTTTTTCTTTTGCAGACTGTGTGACATGAACACATCAAGTGCTGAAAATTTTGAAGTGTTTCTTTTGGGGTTGTATAATACTTAGGCTGGTGGCACAGTATTTGTAGATAGTTTGAACACCTAAAGATCTGAGTGAATGAAAAAGAGATTATTTTCGTGTTCAGACAAGTTCTCAGTGCTACAGAATAAACCTCCCTACAATCTAAGACCTCCCTACAATCTAAAAGTAAGGCTGCACTTAAGCCGAAGCATTAACTACATTAAATTTCCTAAATAAGCCATAAATAGGTTTCCCAATGTAGTGTGGGAGGAGGGGTGAATTAAGGCTTTCTTTTTTGGGGCATCTGAGGTGAGTGTGCTTTTAGAGAACTTTGTGACTGAAACTTTTTTTACCATCTCAGGTGCATTTTCTCTCCTCTGTTCATTGTGCATCAGTTAGAGGCCCCAAGTGCTGACAGTGTTCAGGAGGATGACTTCAGGCTCCAAGACCATTTTAGGTGTAAAAAGGGGTTGTGATCTGTCCAACTGTTGCACTCAAACAGCTTCAGAAGCAGACAAGGACTATGTTTGAAGCTGCACAATCCAGTTTTAGGGGGAAGGATTAGAATTGTTCATCAGTGTAAGAGTGTGTGAGTTGTCAGAATAGGAATGCTGGAAAAGGCTTCTCTTAACCTGTGCTACAGCTGTTGTTCTACCTGGCACTGGGGGAGGTGCATAGGTGAGAATACTGATACCAGAGCAGTTCCTCTGTGCTAGACCCTTCCCTGCCCACGTGAGAAAGAAATTGTTTAGGGTGATATTTGTGTTTATCATCTTTTGGTCCATGCACATGCTGAATAGTTAATGGAAATGTTTTGGTTAGAGTTTTTGTACTCATTACATCCTGGAGGTAGATCAAATCCGGTGTTCAAGTTGGCATTCTCAACATCCTTTCCACTTGATCAGCTTTTCAGAAAACTCTTCTGTTCTTTGCACTTTATGCTCTGGTGTATTTATTACTTCAGTGACCTCTGTCAGTGGGTATTTTTAAAGGTGATTTGATAGGCCATCCTACAAAAATAGGTTGTACTCAAGGTTTAACAGAGTTAACAGTCAATTGATTAATAGCCTTTTCCCTCAGACAAACTAGTTTGAGTTCTTTTAAAAGGTTATTTCCCAGTTGTTTGCTATGGCGTTTTTCACTTCAGACTGACACTGTGCAGCTTCCAGGTTTTCAGTCAAATTAAAGGAAAGACTTCTTAAGTAGGGCAAGAGAAAATTGGTGAGAATGTGTCTGGGGAATAAACCTTTCTAACTTTGAGTATATGCATGAGGCAGTTTTGTTCTTCTCTCCATTCTTCCCCTTTCTCCCCTCCTTTCCATCCAGTTTGCAGATCCCTTTTCTAATCAGTTATTTTTAGTTCAGTAAACTTCAATCCTCATTCAAAGCAAGCTATCCTTCAGGAACTGCTAGACCTTTAATAAAAAATCCATCTTAATGATTCTTGCATTTAAGTGTAATGTCAAAGGCTATTTCATAAATCTGATGCAAATCATTCTGAAAGTTTCTAGCTATAAGTAATATATTTTCCTGGATTTTCTTCTCAGCAACCCGATAGCAGAAGGGTCAACTCTTCTGTTGGATTTTCTGTTTTGCAGCATACAAGCAATGACCCTTATTGCTTTGTGGAATTTTATGAACACAGAGATGCAGCTGCTGCATTAGCTGCTATGAATGGGAGAAAAATTTTGGGAAAGGTAAGTTGCTCACATGGTAATCTTAGATTTAAAGAATAGAGATTTTGCGTGAAAATATTAATAAAATGAAGATGTTTGACGAAGATTAAATATTGATAGAATAATCTTTTTAAAGTAGTGATATAGAAAAAGTAAGTCTTGTTTAGGAAATGTATTATTTGTGATGTTCTGTTTATGATGGTGTTTTATATTAAATGATTTGTAAAATTTGACACTTGTAACCCACCCTTGAATGAACTTATAAAATGTAAGAATGTTGTGAATTTATACTAAATCTTATACTTGTTTTCAGGAGGTCAAAGTAAACTGGGCAACAACACCAAGTAGCCAGAAAAAAGATACATCCAGTAAGTAATGTAATGCTGCAGTATCACCTCTACACAAATCCTTCACAAAGTGGTAAAAAATTGATCATAAATGTATTTAAACATAATTTCTCTCCTTCCCATCTAGTGTTTAATAGAACTGTGCAAACTAATTCTTCTGTTTCTGCTTTACAACTGGGGAAACCGGAGTGGACAGATTAAATTGCTGCTGCTCTTCACATGGAATCCTGAGCGTTCCTGGTTCCCAGTGCTGTGTGCAGAGCATCACTTTCTCAGGAGTTGAAACTTTAGATAGCAGTTAAATATTTGATTAGTAAATTATTTATTTTCAGATCACTTCCATGTGTTCGTTGGGGATTTAAGTCCAGAAATAACAACAGAAGACATCAAGTCAGCATTTGCTCCTTTTGGTAAAATATCGTAAGTATCATCATAAACATTTCCATTATCAGTCAGAAAATGTGATAGTAAAAATGTGTTTTTAAGTTGAAATGTTATTTCTTATCTATTGAGATCATTTTTCTGCTGTTTATTTCCTTGTGGTGGGTGGGTGGGTAATAAAGAGGGGTTGTATCTCAGTGTGTTTCTCAATGTAAATACAGTAATGTAATTGTGCTCTGGTTTGCTGAAAGCAATGTGCTTTTAACCTAATTTATATGCTAATGTCCTTAAACTTTTTATTAAAATTTAATTACTGCTCTAAGTGTGATTTTTTTGGTGTTGAGAATGTGTACAGAGTAGTGACTTGACAACTGGTATATATTGTATCCTGGGTGTGTTTTATGTGCATTTTTGCTGCATTTCATTGGCAGTGTGGAAAACTGGGCAATTGGAATATAATTCTGTAAAGCAGCTAGTTAATAACTTGGGAATGTTCTGAAAAAAGCTAATGCTTATGAGAATGAAATCTGGTTTTTTTTTGAATGATAATGGGATGAATTACAATTATAATATCTTAAATGAAAGAATGGTGGCTTTACAATATGTGCACATTTCTGCCAGTTAAGAGAATGTTTCTTTAAACTTCTCATGAACAATTCAGGTGATGCTAAATCATCTGGTGTTCTAATTTAAAATTGCTAAATCCTTGAGAGTGCTAAAGTATATATGTGCTAAAGAGTACTCTTACAAAAAAAGTCTGTATCTTTTATCAGTTTATCTTTATAAAAATCAAAGTTGCACATGAACGTTTTTGTAGTACATTACAGGAATATATTTCTAAGAACAAAATTCTTATTTTTCTCTTGTTCTGTACGCATATTTTTAAATGAATCATAAATCTTATTTCTTACCTCTGCTGTTTTGTTTACTTTGCTTTTTGTCTCTTAATGTGGTAAGTAGTACTGTTTTAAAAATCAATTTAAAAAGAATAATTCAGGTTTCTGTTTCTCAATCTATATTTATACCTGAGACCTGCAGTTTTTCTAAAGTCCAAGTCACAATTAAAAGTAATAGCATTCTGGTTATTTTGCAGAATTGCTCATAAGAATGGACAGGATCTTGAAGGCTAACTGCAAGGAACTGTGCACACTGGAACTCAGTTGTAGATTTTTTCTCATTTCTATTTATTCTTATTATACATTATTTATATATACATATTTTAGTATTTACATTTTAACATTCTATATTCAGTGCAGTTCTATATTTCCAATCATTTTAACTTACTCACTAAAATTTCTGTGTAAATTTGTTGTTTTCGTACTGGTGTGCTTAGCATTGTTGTTAGTTTTATTCTCCTTTCTTAAATTTCTGAAAATGTCAATTTTTCAAAATTTACAGCTACCCAAACTCCAAAATGATGGTAGAGAATTGACCAAGAAAAATAAAGAAATCTGTTAACAGGCCATGTATGCCTTTTAATTCCTATTTTTTCCTCTTTTTCGATTTTTTTAATATTTCATATATTTTGTATCACTAGGCAGAAGACATTTAACTATTTAGAAAATGCATGGTAAATTAGATAGAATTGTTACAGTAATTTATAGAACAGTAAACCTTAGAGGACCCTAGCCAATAGAATATTAGAAAAGGAAACTTTGTTTCTCTTATACTTCAAATTTGAACATTCTAGTTATAGCCAGTATAGGTTATGTGCATAGGTTGCATGTTTATTACATGTTATTTTTTTTGTCCTACTGCTTTTTTCTAACAGGTAAAGAAGCAATAGGGAGAGATCAGGAATGACTGTAGTTTTAGGGCTAACTGAATTTATAAGAAAAAATTATGCTCACAATACAGTGTGTGTGGTTCCTTTTAGTTTTTATTTTGCAGGTTATCAATACTACCCTCATATAGCTGTGCTTCTTTTCACAGGGATGCACGGGTAGTTAAAGATATGGCAACTGGAAAGTCAAAAGGCTATGGTTTTGTATCTTTTTATAACAAACTGGTGAGTAATCACAATGCAGGTTTAAAATAGTTCCTGTTTTCCATTTTTAGTTTTGCCTGTTTATGTATTCGCTGTTTATTAGACTTCACCCAGGGAAACAAATTTACATGTACAGGAGCTGTATGTATGTTTAGGACAACGTGGGGAAGCCATGAATCATTTTCCTTAAATATTTTGCATAGGAAAAACACACAGTTCCAGGATTTTAGGCATATAAAGCCTGTTTGTGTGGTCAGGAGTCCTACATGTCAGATCTCTTTTGATATTCTGTAGCAGTTACCTGCAGCTGTCATAATCAGAGAAAAAGTTTTCATTTCTTCAGATCTGTAAATGCCGTAAGATACTGCAGTCGAGTGCCTTGATTCAGTCTTTTTCCAGTTACACTTTCTCTGTTCTGTGTTACAGCTGAAAATGTGAGGAATAGCTGTTATTTCCTTGTACCCCTCTTCCTTTATCATACAGTTGTGTTTGGTTCCTGTGACCAGAGGGGAACTGTAACAGTTATGGAATTATAGTTATGGAGTCTTTTCAGACTGAGCCATTAAAACTCCAATTTGAAATTTGTATTCCTTCTACAAAAGGAATGAATTCTAACCATAGTACTAAAAAGTACTCTAAATTTTATGTCCTGATTGCTGTTTTGTTCCCACAGCAGTTGCACCTGTAGGGTTGTGGTGTGACTGTTCTGAGCTGGTACTTTAAGGCCTGTTTTTCAGTCTGTCTTTCTGCTAGATTTGGAAAAGTGGAATATGCTCCCAGACTTCAGGTACTTCAGCCTGAGCTCTTAATGCATAACACAGTAAAGAGAAAATTGAGCTGCATTGGACTGGATTAGTTATGGCTTGGGCTCTGTCCCACGTTTGTCTCAGCTGTGATCCTCAAGCAGGATAGCAGCAAGATTCATCAGAGAGAGTGTTTCCTTTTCTAGTCAGTTCATTGTGTATTCACCATGTTTTAGGAGCCAGGGTGCTTGAGTCAGTTGGGGTGTTTCATTGTCTGGTGGTTTAGTTTTGTCTTTTAGACTGGGTTTTTCTTTTCTTATTGGTCATCTTTTGTAATTTCATTTTTGTATTTATGTGTTTTCAAAATGAGTACTCAATATAATTAAAACCTAGAAAGATCAAGGTCCTGAGTTTGAGAAGAGAATTCTATCTGGGAGCAGCTCACCTTTAACTTGTCCCCATTTTCTCTGCCCCTTGTGCTTGGCAGTTTTTTTCCTTAAGCTTTGTGTCATTTGAAAAGCATTTTAAATGTGCACTATTTGCTCTGCCTGCCTTCTTCAAAAGCAATTGGGAGACAAATTGCTTCTTGCAGCTGTTAGCAAACTTACCTTGCTTCCAGATGTTTCTGCTTGCACTGTGAACTCAAAGATTGTCTTCAGTTTCATGTTCAAGATAAAAAGTGGGCTCTGGATTCTACTGTGTGTTCATATGATGACTAACGTGCAGAAAACTTCCAAAGCATCTCTTGTACACCTCCAGGAAGCAAAATAAACATTTAATGATAATTGTTTTATTCCAGTGTTTTTACCAAATGACTTCTGAGAGCCTTCTCTGTAACCAGTTGCCTTCATATTAATTGTTTGTCTGCTTGCTCTGATTGTTCAGAATTTCATTCTCCTAGTGCTGCTGCTGGTTTTGTCTGTGGCATGAACTGATAACCAAGTCTTGGGGGTAGATTTGCACATGGTTTTTGTTTGGAAGTGCTACAATCTCTGTTCTAATCTCTGCAGGATGCAGAAAATGCTATTGTACACATGGGAGGCCAGTGGTTGGGAGGCCGCCAGATCAGAACTAACTGGGCAACGAGGAAACCACCAGCCCCCAAAAGTACACAAGAAAGTAAGAGCTTCATGTCATGCCGTGTTGTGTTTGCTGTCTTTTCAGTGTTCAGTGGGGGAATAAAACATAAGCCAAAAGCTTATGTTTATGTCACTTAAATACGTATTAGCTTGCCTTCCAGGTCTTGATTAGATTTTTTTGGTATGTTGTATCAGCATAGTGGTGGCACTACTGATCTGTCATAAAATATTGAATGTGTTTGTTAAATGTGAAATTCATGCTTGTGTATGAGGTAAGTGTCTGGGTTACTGTCAGCCCACTGCTGAAAACCAGCCTTCTCTCTTTATAGATAATACAAAACAGTTGAGATTTGAAGATGTAGTAAATCAGTCAAGTCCAAAAAATTGTACTGTGTACTGTGGAGGAATTGCCTCGGGGCTAACAGGTATGAAGTGTTCTCTGATTTTTTATTATTGAAACTTTTTTGACACCAGGATGATTACTAATTCAAAAACATCTTATGTTGTAGATCAACTTATGAGACAGACATTTTCACCGTTTGGGCAGATTATGGAAATAAGAGTGTTTCCAGAAAAAGGTTACTCATTTGTCAGGTATGGACAGAGAAAGCAGAATCTCTGGGTCTGTGCATGTGATAGTGCTTCATCTCTCTGTAATTTCACTTGATTGAACTTGTCCTGATACAGTAAAAGCTGTCATCATATATTCATAGAATAATTAGAAACTTGTAAAAAGGGCCACCAACGTTTTTACCTGAGAAGGTGAATGTTTGAGAAAGCAAATGTTTCATCTCTGGATTTCCTGTATGTTGGGAGTCACTGTTTTTTAAGTAATCAGGTGGAAATGCTGTAAAACATAACATTACTTTGTTTTTACATTTTTTAGGTTTTCAACCCATGAAAGTGCAGCACATGCTATTGTTTCAGTTAATGGAACCACAATTGAAGGACACGTTGTTAAATGTTATTGGGGTAAAGAATCCCCTGATATGACTAAAAACTTCCAACAGGTAACTGTACTTAATCCTTTCTTTGTATTACAAAAGTAAATGTGTTTATACCTGTAATGACTTCCCAGTTATAATGGCTAAATTTTGTGGTGGAGTTCTTATGAAATTCCATGTTCTGTCTCAGTTATGTTCCAGTTCATCAAATTGGGCTAGTGATTTTGATGGAATATCTGTTACTGTCTTCTGGATATGATCCAAGATAGGGAGAAACTTTGAGGTAATTCTAATTCTTGCTGTTTTGCTAACTGCAGATTAGGTGGCTGTCCAACCAAATAGTCTTTGGGGTTTCAAGCACACACAAATAGATTTTTCAGTACAAGGATATAATTAAGTCATAGTGACATCTTATTTTTCAGATCTCATTATTGCTTGTTTTAGCTGTCTGATTGATATAGCCAAAACTTTGCCTTCAGCAGCACAAATGCAACATGTACCATCTCTAGAACCTGAAGTACAATGGATTGTTCTTTCTGCAGGTGGATTACAGTCAGTGGGGACAATGGAGCCAAGTATATGGAAATCCACAACAGTATGGGCAATATATGGCTAATGGGTGGCAAGTACCATCGTATGGAATGTATGGCCAAGCATGGAATCAACAGGGTTTTGGAGTAGAGTGAGTAATTATATTTAATTTTTTTTAGAATATTCCAAGAAGGCTGTAACTTAAGTTTCAGGCTCATTTGGGTCAAGGATTGCACAAGGTTTCAAACTTGAAAGGGTCTCCTGTGTGCTGGAGGTTTTTGTTCAGTGCTTGCTGTGAGCAGATGGGGTGGGGTGAGTCGCTCTGACGTGTACCTGGGGGCACAGAGACCACCCAGTGTGGTAAACATTTGGGTGGTGGTCTTGTCTGGTATCTAAATATCTTCTGGATTCTGACTTGGAGTGGTGAGTCTGAGCCAGGAGCTTGGATATTTGCCTGCTGGGAGAGAAGGAGCTACACACAGACACTTTAACTTGTGCAGTTTCAGAATTTGGGTGGGCTTTTAATAATGGATCTCTGAAGACTGAAGTCTTCACAAGAACTTTTTGTTTTAACATAATTTTGAAATAATTTGTTTGCCTAGTTCTTCATTATCTGGTGCCAATTAAACATATTAGGCCCTGAAAAACCCATCACTGGTGTTCATGCCCATGAGGTTTTGGGTATTTCTTGCATTTCTGCATCACTGATTCAGTTCCAGCCACCTGTGTGTGTTGATGCCTTTGGAGGCAGGTGCCATATCCAACTGGTACCCAAGGTTTGTGGGTTTTTTTTCCTCCTTTGTTCTTAAAAAGCTCATGATATTTTCAGGAGTCACATGTTGAAGAGTTTAACCTGAATTACTCATGAAAAAGAAGAAGAAAATATTCTATTTTGAAACAAGTAGTTGTGTAGGAAGTATGTTTTTATGGTTTTGGGGTTTTTTTTGTTGTTTGTTTGGGTTGTTTGTTTTTTTTTTAGGTTGCCTTTCCCCACTTTTTTTTTAACCATCCTGTTTCTTTTTAAGCCAATCTCCATCTGCTGCCTGGATGGGTGGATTTGGTGCTCAACCTGCCCAGGGACAAGGTGCTCCTGTAATACCTAACCAAGCTGGATATGGTATGGCAAGCTACCAAACGCAGTGAGCTGGGACTCTGTTTAAAAGTGTGTATTTCATGATAGGCTGCAGTTTCCAGTGACATTCTGAAGACTGGAATGTAGACAATGAAAAAAAAAAAAAAAAGAAAATATTTATTTTAAAAATGGAAATGTTTGGAACCTTTAGCACAGCTTTGCTTTGGTGAAGGACACAAATGTCTTCTAGTTCTGCCTTTTTAAGTTTTTGTTCATGATGGATATGAACATGTTTTTCTTTGTGTACAAAAATGAAAAATAAAGTCAATAAAGACAATTCTGACTACAAATTTTGATATAGTAGGAGAAATGGCTAATGAATTTGATCTTTAGGTTACCATTCCTTTTTTTTTTTTTTTTTTTTTTTTTTTTTTTGTCTTCAGTGTTTTATATCATTGTGCTTTTAAGAGAAATGACGTTGAAAAACAGCGAGTTGCTTTTATTAGTTGAACACACATCCTGAAATAAACTGTGGACCAATCACTACAACCTGCAAGACAGTATTGAGTTTTCAAGAAACCTATGGACACAGCTCAAAGTATATGTAGGTCTTGGAATAATTTTTTAAAAAAATATTTAATTTTTCTACATGCTTACAGAAAACAGCTGATACAATGAATAGTTCAGTCTGAAATGGAAAACAGTACTGTCTGAGAAATTTCACATAACTTTTACTGTCCACGTTCAGGCACACGTTGAAACTTTTCAGAGCTGGTTTGCTTGTTGAAACTGTAGTAGTTTACATTTAATTTTAAGAAGTAAAAGCTTTTTTACAAGTATGTTGTTTGTACTCAAATCAGACAGTCATACTTGGGCTTTTACATGAAGTTTGAAGGCTACACATTGTAAATATTTCATAATTACAGTGTTTCAAAAGCATGCTCAAACATAGAAGTAGCAATGTAATTATTCAAAGTAATACTTAATACACCCTACTGCTTTAAATGCAGTAGATTGACAAGAATGTGCAAGACTGACATTTCCAAAGTTGGCTATTATGTAAAGTTACATAAAGAACTATAACAAAGAGCCTTAATTTTAATTTCATAAATCTTTAATGCATCACCTTTTTGTCATTAGAAATACAAATTTTTTGCTTTACATTATTTGGTATGTAAATACCTTGGTTAACAACCTTGTAAACCTATTTCAAGGTTATTATAAGTTGTATAGTATCTTGAGTGTTTTGAAAAATCTTGATGTTTTTTAAGTCTAGAAATATTTTGCCCAAGAATTTTTTAACAAGATTGTTAAAAACATCTTATTTTAGAGAATATTCAATGTGCCATTTGGTAAATGGAGATGCAGTTGAAACAGTACACTGAGTTGTGACTTATTTTTAATTAAAGTTTTTGTCTTTATGGGTGGTTTGCATGTGATGAACTTGTACAGAGGCTGGGTTGTTTGTGTACTGAGTGTGTAAATGGATAAATCATGAAGATGTTTAAATGGTATACTTGGGTTATTTCTGAATTATTTTATGGATACATTGATATAAACTGCCTCAATAAATTTGAAGTTGAAAATGAATGTAAGTTAGATAAAAGTAATGTGTCCTCCCTGTGACAGCTAGAGGGTGCAAATGCCTCAGCTGTAATCTGGAATGCCGAGGCAGGCACGCTTGGAAGGGAAGGAGTAGGATTTGCAGTGGTAGTTCAGTGAAGCAAACTTGCATTTTAAAAGAAACAGAAAGCTTGGTTTTTAGAGGTGGTAGTTTAAGTGAGTGTCTGAGGAGCTGTATATTTTCTCTTTTCTGTTTCTGACCATGCAGGTGTTGCGAGGTAGAATAGTCTGTTTTGAAATGGAGATTTGCAGTTGTGTTAAACCCAGCCAGGCTGTGCAAATAACTACACTTATTGCTGTAGCAAATCACATGAGGGTTTTCTTTCCTCCTCTTTTATTGATGTGTGAAGTAGTACCTTGACTTTCAGATCAGGTTGAAAGTGAGATGTCCTGGCAGAGCAGTTTAGTCAGTTGGCTCAGCTGCACCGGAGGTACTTGTGACTCTGGGCATCTAATGCATGCAATAATGACTGAAGTTAGCGTGGAACCACGAGTGCTTGTGCTGGCAGAATTGGCCCTTTATCTCCTTTTCTCCTTTACAGTGTATGTAGTGTCTTTCCACTCAAGATAGGACTCTTGTCTACAGGACTCTTGTTTTTCTATACATTTTGTACATATGTGTATATCTACGCGAGGATCGGCCTATACATTGTAGTTTGGAAAAACCTCACAAGTAAGTCCGTGTTTTTGTCACACTCAGCTGGATTAAAAAGTCACCAGTCAGTAGAGATATGAACTGTGAGTTCCTCAAGGATTTCTTAGGCTTCACTTGAAATCTGGGGTTTCTCCATGCTCCTAGGTGTTTGCCATATGGCTGTGTTGGGTGCATGCTGGTGTGGAGGCAGTTTATTCTTTAGGCGCTACTGAAGATTTAGATGATGCAAGTACATTGCCACATAAATGCCCATATGAATGGGTGTGAGATTAAGGCAGTGATCTTTCAGGTCTCAATGTGTAGATCACTTTAAATCTGATTATTTAATATGCCTGCTGTAGAGCTGGGCCGTACCTGACCTGTATTTCAGGATGAAAGATAGGATATACCTTCTGATTTAAATCTTTTGTCATTGATTTTTATACAGCTTTTCTGTAACGGTGATATTTCTTCGCAGACTGCTCAAGGTGTGGGGGGTCTCCAGTGTCTTTCAATGTTTCTCTAGCACTGCGAGGAAGAGTTGTAAATTAGATTGCTTTTTACTCAGTAGCATTCATAAATGCATCACTGACAATTTTTTGGCACCAAAGAGCCTCTTGCACCATACTGCTTTTATGAGTGACACTTACACTGTTGTAATTTCTCTAACTACAAAAATCAACCACTACCTAACCCTTACCACTAGATTTGGATTTCAGAAACACTGATTTATTATGGCTTAAGTTGATGGCGTGCAACCTAAACCAAGGTTGTAATCTGCATTTGCAGAAAATGTTCAATAAAAGTGGAACGTGATAAAGGGCTTATCCTGTATTTGTCATCTGTCAAAGCATTGTCCCTCTTTGCTGTAAAACTGACAACAGGCAGACAAGGCTGAACTTGTAAACTATGCACTTGCAATCATGTAAAAGATGTTTTATTTAAAAAATTTTCATACAAAATCATTTTGTATTTTGCGGAGTTGCAGTAGTAAGGCTGTAAATCTAAGGTTACCTGTAGCTTCTCATCAGTCCTGCCTCCTTGTGTATATTTGCTAACAGTTTTTAGACATACTCTTCCTGCAGAACCTTCTTCTTACTAAGATGACTTCATGAGAAGCGATTCACTGTACCAGAACCATTGCCTTCATTTCACTCAAAAAAAGTCTCACAGTGAATAAGGCTTAGTTTTGCAGAAAAATAGTGATTTGTTTTTCTTGTGTTTGTACACAAGGAAGCAGACTTAAACTGTATGGACATGATTAGTGTCTGATACTTCTTAATTATCTGACTGTTTTTGAACAAGGGCACAAGTGTTTGTTTTAATCACGTGAAACTGTTTCCTGGTCAGCAATAAAAGATTTTGTTGCACTGTTGTTACATTGCAAGATACAGGCAATCTTTTGTTCAGTATACTTCCAAAAAAATGGATGGGGTTTGTGAAGAACTGCCTTGTTCCAGCTTGAATTTTCATGTATAAATATAATCTGGGAATCTAGATTGTGACTGTAAGAGCAAAAGAAAGTTCTCTTGAAAGTGAGTGAGAATTCATTTGTTCTGATCACATGGTGGTGCCTGTCCCACACTGATAAATTTAAGGGTTTCACTATGTAATGAAGCTTCTGTTCATAAAAAAGGCAACTGCAAGGCAGTAGCTTCTGGGAAGGTCTTTGGCGTGTTTCATTTCAGCTGACTTCTATGAATCCAGTTGATTGTTTAAAAAAAAAACTTTAAAAGTTGTGCTTTTCAGTATCACATGGATAAAATCCCATCCTGCTGTACTATAATTTCAAATCAAAGAAAATGCTGAAGTGTTTACTGAATGTTTTACTTGAAAAAGAAACAGGACTTCATGTTGACAAGTGAACACTGATTGTGTTGTCCTTCTGAGGCTGTGTGCTGATGTAGATCATGGATGTGTGAATGACATGCTCTGCTCACTGACATTTAAAGGGTAATGACTCAAAACGTTAATTTGACATCAGTAATGATTATTTGAATACAAGTTATTCTTGCTTAAATACACAGCTCCCTATGCTTTGATTAAAGCTGATCTGAATCTTACTGGTTATTAAAGTGTTCTTGATACACTGTGGAAAAAACATGGCTTTGCCTTCTATCTTAGTGTTGAAGCTGTCAATAAGGCATCAGAATTGCACAGACTGTTTTTTGTTTAGAAGAAAAACACTTAATGAAGTTGTCAGGGCATTCAGTGTAAACTGACTTTTCTGTTCTGATGGGTGATGGTGTTTGAATGTTTCCCTTGTAAAACAGTGGCTCAGTTACCATTCCTTGCATGAACCTGCCTCTCAGATCCCAGATTCTCAGCAGCTGTCTTTGCCAGCTGCAGGCATGGAAGGGAGGAGGAGGAGGAAGGGGAAAGATGGTGGGAATAGTGGTGGACCCAGTGTGCCTGTGCAGCAGCAGCAGCAGTGCCAAGGCAGACTGTCAAACACGTTTAAGATCACAGCAGGTTCACACAGACACTGCAGCAGTACCCCAAGGGTTGTGACCATTCAGACACAAGCTTGCTTTATCTGCTTGCTTAAACTAACGTGGCTTTAAAATTACAAGAGTAGAAACCACATAACCTCTTTGCTTCCTCAGACAATAGGTGCATATCAGCCAACCTAGAACACTGAAGGTGGTTAAACCAATAAAGGAGCAAGTTGCATGAATTGGTAGACTTCTGTTTAATGTAGACTCTTAGCTTGGCATTCTGTTGCGTGTCTATATTGACCTATTTATTTGTATAATTGAAGTAGTTTCAGATCTGTGCAGCTGCTTGTTGAACATCTTCCCATGCTTGACAACTTCTGGAACAGGGATGGATAAGAGCTGAAGAAGAATTGTAGGTCTACCACATGAAACGATGGATAATGCTCACATTTCCTGGATGGAAATTTACTTACTAGAGCCAACTCTGTAGAAGTATAAATATCACAGGAGATGATGAAAAGCTGCTGTCCTCCATTTGAGTAGTTAGTTCTTTGACCCTAGTAACTGGGGAATTATTTCTGGCCTGTTGTTCCATGAAAAATGCTCTTGATGGGTTTTTTGTTCCTTTCAATGGGCATGGTCTTTTTCACTCCACAACTGATTTGTTTCCTTTGATGCTGGGTTGTCCAGCGTAATGAGAAAGACCAATTGACACAATTTATTGCTTATTCCAGATCTTCCAACTCAGGTACTGACTGGGGGGAAAATCACCCTCTTAGTTAATAAAAGGACTATTTAATTTTGCTATATACACCTTTGTAGAACCGTTTCTACTTGAGTTTGGCTTGCACCAGAAAGCACAAGGAGTCTGCAGAAATACACCTTGGACTCGACTACTTCAAGCTGCTGTTCCATCCTACAGCTGCTGCACCAGATCTCATTGTACAGTCAAAGGCTGGAAATATTTATGCCTTGCTCCTTGCTTTGGTAAATTGCAAAGCTTGTGTTCTGTACAGAATAAATCTGTTCTGTGTATTTGCAAATACACAGAGAAAGCTGAGGTGCAACGTTTTCTGAACTCTTGCTATCTTGGTGTGAATTGAGGCTTCTTTCATTTACAGGCACATGTTGTGGTTTTGTAGGAGGAATTTGTGTTTGTGACATTATTTAGATTTCAGACTAAGAAAAATAAAATGTGAATGTTTCTAGGATGCTACTCCTAGGTGAATGTTGCCTCCTACTTGGATTTATGTATTCTATGCAACAAGGATATGAAGGTCCAGAAAACATCTCTCAAATTACTTATAATTGATATTTCCATAAGGGAACAAATCTGTATAAACTTGCAGTATGCATATAACAAGATCTTGTTCCAGAAGTGTAACAGCTCTTCACATGTATTGCTGATAGATTTTGAAATGCTCAATACTTGAGGTCAGAGGACCAACAGATATTGCTGAATGTGTGCTGCATTTTGAAGACAAGGCCAGTTCACAAGGTGATGCTGTGTTGACATTGGCTTCTGAAAGAGTTCCAGTACCTTTTTGTTCTGTGGGGTTTTATGGAAGAACACAGAAACTGTCCTACAAGATGTATGCATAGGAATTTGCCAAGGTATGTGACATTTTACTTTGAATTCATGTTCCAAGATCACAGTGTCTAGTGCCAAGTGTGTGACAAGCTGCATGACTTACAAGTTGATGTTTCCTTGAAATGCTTCTACAGCAAAACCTTACTGAAAGGTATTTCTGGAGTCTCTCCTGTCTGTGACTTCTGAGTAAAAGATGCAAGATACTTGTTAGAGGATCCAGGTATGTCTGAGTTTACTGAGGCTGTAGAAACAGGCAGTCCTTTGTAATTATTTTCACTGTTGAAAATGTCTGTTGATATTGGAATTGTGAGTTCTGATTCAGTTGTCAGGGCCTTGCATCCTTCATTTTCTACACCCCGTTTTCTGTGTTTCTCACTAATTATGTTTCTAGTCAACAGAGCTGTACTTGCTTTTCATGCACCAGGGGACAAGTCTGTTGTATTTGCATCTGGTTCTTAGCAGAAACACACTGACCTCAGGTATCATTTTTAATATTCCCCTGTAATGCAAAAGTCTTTGATTTGTGTTGTCTGTACCTGTTTTAATATTTATAGATGGGTGTTGAAAGCATGTGTTAAGTATCTTTTTTTTTTTTTTTAATCTTCAGGTTTGTACCAGACTGAACATTTCACAAAAGCTGGGTTTTCTTTACTGCATCCCCCGTTCAATCCTACCTATGTGTAGTCCAGAAGGGCTTAGAATCCTTTTAAGATTTTGATGATGATTTCTTATTTCATTTCTAGTTGAATATATGAATATTTTACCAAGTGAAGATTTTTGTTGCTGTGCAATTGCTTATTAAAAACCATATTTCTTCATCTCAAGGCTTTAATTCATGGTGCTGCTTTATTTTCTGAAAGTTGAGTTTAAGTCCTATAGGTTAAAAAAAAGACTTTTACCTTTGAAATTTAAAGGCAATATAAAAGGAAAATACAATTCTTTCTTCTTAATAGAACAAAGTTGAAGAATAATAGTGGTTTAGCAGTAAGGTTGTTATCAAACTTAAATACATGTTTAATATTAATCTAATGGAACATTTTCTTTCTGTCAGATGCAAAGAGCATAAAACTAAAAGAAATCACAATCACACTTAAATTTCAAGCTTTGAAACACTTGGTCTTGTTTTTTTCTGAGTGTAATTTATGAAGAGATTTAGATGTAAGTAATGTAAGGTAGGAGCACTACTGGAGTTACTCAGCCTGTAATTCAGTGTCTGCATGTTTGAATTCGCTGCCAAAGTTTTGCAATCTGTATTTTGGCACACAAAGCTGCTGGAGTTGGAGGTATTGAGGAATGTTCCACAAGATTAGGGATAAAAGTTGACCCTGTGAACCTCTTTATACTAGAAAGTATTACAAAGGAGTGAGTCTGAGCTTTCTGTGAGTTCAAAGTGAGGAGTGCTGGACAAATTCCCCTGATTTATTTAGGCAAGCCTGAAATAGAATATAATTTTCTACTAGAATTCTCCTCAAGGCTGTTTTATGCTGTGTACTTTGCAGGAAGGCTGTGTTTAGATTTACTCTGTGTGTGTTTTATTAAAAGATTAAAACCTTTTATTATCTGCTCTTTTACTCTTGTATCTGTGAATCTTCAGGCAGTAACTGCATTTAGCTGAGACATACAAACCATGGTTTGAAACTAAAAATGGTTTGTTTGTTTAAGGTTAATAAAACTCAGAAGTGATTTTTGGCTTTGAACTGTGAAAAACCACCCCAGATCTTACATCCAGTGCCATTGCTTGCTCTGAAAGGACCAAGGTTAACCACGTTGTGCTGTGTTCTAGCAGCTGGTCACTCATTGCTTTGTGGTGACACTGAAAACGTCTGTGCTGAAGCATTTAGGTAAAAACCCCATAAATCTGAGTCCCTGCAGGTTCATGATACTCTGCACTTCAACGTTGGCTGATGTAGAAGGAAAAGCTCTCAAGCTGTGTTTGCCAGCCCATCATGAACATCGAGACATTAAGATGAACATTGATGAAGTTTGAAACCTGTTTTTATTGAACCTGTGGTACTCTGAACAGTCTTATGATTTTTGTACACGAATTCTTGATGAAAATGCCTCATTTTCTAGCCAGCATTTAGTTTGCAGTGCAGTCTTATTTTCTGCTCTTAACCTTTTAAAGTCTAAAATCCCATTTTAAAGTGCTAGGTTTTTTTGCAGAGAAAAGAGTTTCCTACTTTGGAGGCCTCCTCTCATTGTTAACATTTCTAATTTTAAGTTCTTATAATCACATAAGTAAGTTCCACCTCTACTGAAATCAATTGCATTATGTTGATGTAAATGAAATCAGATTTAAATCATGAGTTGGGGTTCTCATAGTCTGTTGATTAATTTTCAGTCTTCCAACTGCAATTTGGTGTTGAAATGAGCTGTGCATTTTATGAATTTTCTGTGGTGTTATTCATAGCTCAGCATGTTCCAGAATAGATTTTTGCAATGGCAACAGCTAAGCACAACTCCTTTCATTTCTTTTGAAATCCAGCTATTTAAATTTAAGTAAAATTACTCTTCAGAATACAAGTCAAATTTTAAAATAGCATCTTTGTCTGAAATCACATTATCAAGCGTGTGTCTGCCTTTTTGGGTGTCTTGCACATTCTCTTTCCCCCTACACACACTGACACCTGTTCCTGCCAGTGTCAGTGGGAAGTTTGCTGAACTTTATCCAAATTCAAAGCTGCCCTGGTTAGGGATGATGAGCAGCCCAAGGCTTGCTCTCACACCGTGTGCTAACATGTCATGCATATGCAAAATGGAGCAGGAGGAGGCTCACAAAAGCTTTTCAGGGTCACTTTTAAGGGCACTTGGCTATTTGAACAGATTTCAGTTTTAATGGTACCCTTAGGTACCAGGTGGTTCCTTAGGTGTGAGTGGCAAGTACTCAGAGCACACCATCCTCTCTATATTGCATGGCCTGCAGCCAGAGGTTATGAAACACATGTGGGTTCATTTTTAAGGGAAATTTTTCCTTGTGAAATTAAGGAAAAGCTGGTTAAAAAAGTGATGCAAGATCTAAAAATGTGTAAAAACAGAGATGTGGCATGTGGACACTGGCACTGTTTGAATTAAGTCATAATTTGTTATATATGTGGGTGTTGCAGCTTATTTGTGGAAAAAGACAATAAAAACAGCAAATGAACTGTGCCTGAAAATCTCCACTGAATTCACCTGGCAGGAAAATTCCCTGAAGTCGTTTTGTGTGATGAAGCACTGGGTCTCAAACATGAGAGTGGAACACAACAGCATCGGGTACACAGCACTGCTGTGCCCACCTGGGATTCTGCCTCCACAGGAGTACTTTCAAGGAATAGGGGCAGAAACAAATCTTGGAAACATTTGTATGAAAGCAGGGAAAGGAACCAAAAATGTCTTTGATCCTAGAGGTCAGTTTGTGGCAGATCTGTAGGTCAGGTTTCCCATTACAGGAATGGACAAGGAGCTGGGCTCTCGTGGCTCTGTTGGAGACACCAGCACAGGCACCACGAGCACAATCTGACCTCCCAACATTCTCACAGGTCTTAGCCCCAAATCCTTGACATTAAGACTTAAAGCTAATCTGGTAACTTGTCAGTACACTGTCTCAAAGATGATGTAGTTGTCCTAGGAGTATGAGTTCCTAATTCTTAAAATAGAAACTTTGGGCTTTGTGACCTGATTCTGAAAGAAAAATAAAATCCGGTGATGTCTGTACTGCTTCAGTGTACAGTTCTGCCTGGAATACCTGGCACTGGTGGATATGACTAAAAAAAGCTTTGGGAAGTGCATGTCCAAGCTGTCTTCTCCCACCCTGCCCCCTGCTCCTGTTCCTCATGCCTCTCCACGTGCTTTATCTCCCAGCTGTGCCACCGGGCCCTGCTGCTGCCGGGGTGTTAACACCCTGCTCTTCTGGTGCTTGCACGGAATCTCCAGTTGCATCCCAAATGTTGTGCCTGTCTCACACATCTGCCTGGAAACACCACGTGCAGCTGCTGAGCAGTTCCCTCAGCAGAGCAGCAAACTTCCATATTTTTTTAATCCACCCCAAAAGCCAAGAAATCTTTACCAGCTAACAGCTTTTGGCCCCGGTGCCGAAGGCAGAGGTCCAGGGCGTGCAGGCCAAATCCCTTCAGCTGGAAGGTATTGTGCTGTTGTTTATTTTGGAAGCACGGATGCAATTGATTCTTGTGTTCAGTCTTCTGGTGTCACCAATTCCCAGGAATGAGATCTTGGCCTTGTGCATATAAGTGGAAAATATCCATAATTTTCAGTGAGATGGGGAGCTCATCCAAGTTCCCTCTGTGAACGGAGCTTCTTAGCAATGTGTTACTGTGCGTTCAGGATGGGATTTGGCTGAGATGGAAATAAAACAACTGTTGACTTGTCTGCTAGCAGTGGTTTCTGTGATTTTTTTTTTGTGTATTGGTGATATTTCCAGTGGGATTTCAGTGCTCCCATTGCCTCCCACTACTGTTTTGCTGAGGTAATTTTCTGTTTGATGGCTTGCAGCTTTGTCAGAATTACACAAACTTCTCACATGCTGGATTTTTGAACAAATATATTGGTAAAAACATTATTTCTAAAAGGGAAAGTACCTTTGTTAAAATTGGAATTACGCTTTTCTGTTCAGAAATAATTGTCCTTCGAAATGCTGGAAGAGCAAAGGAATCACTCCAACACAAAAAGCTTGGCATGTCTGTTTTGGTAAGACAGAACACAATTTCATTAAGATGCCCGTCTTGGGAAGCGTTTTTTGCTTCTTGCACCTGCTCCAAGGTGGCTAAAGCAAAGACGGGAGCGTGGCGGGCGGGGATAGGGACGCTGCTCTCCGCGCCCACGAGCACGGTGACAGGAGCAGCCTGAGGAGCAGGGGGCTTGAGCCGGGAAGAGTTAGAGGAGGGATGGATGAGCAGCGTGGGCGCACGGAGGTAGCAGGGCTGTGAGAGCGGGGGCTCAGGCCGAGGAGGGGAGCGGTGCGAGGGGGTGAAGCCCCACCAGCGGCACGGGCGGTGCCTGCGCCCCGGGCCCCGCGGAGCTCCGGGCAGGTGCGGGGCTGGCGCTGCCGGGCGGGGCGGGGCGGGG
>VZUI01037999.1:0-19884 GCA_013401135.1 Cettia cetti | reverse complement strand
GGCAGGCTCAGGCTGGATTTAGGGAAAGGTTCTTCCCCCAGAGGGTGCTGGCACTGCCCAGGCTCCCCAGGGAATGGACACGGCCCCAAGGCTGCCAGAGCTCCAGGAGAGCTTGGAGAGCACTGCCAGGGATGGCCAGGGTGGGATTGTTGGGGTCTGTGCAGGGCCAGGGGTTGAACTGGATGATCCTGGTAGGTCCCTCTGGCTCAGGATATTCCATGATCTATGAATTCCTGCCCTGCCATGCTTTGCACACCCACCCTGCTCCCCTCAGCCTCGGGCCGTCCCAGCCAGCGCTGGGGACCCTGGTGGATCAAAGGCACAGAGGTAGCCCATCACTGACATGGTTCTTGTTAGGCCCTTCCTAACTTGTCCCAGATCAGTCCCCAGGCCATTCCCTGGGGGCTTTCTGGCTGCCTTTCATGCAGGTCTTTTAATGCAAAGTTATTTTAATGCTGTGCTTTGCATTCTGCTGCTTCCCCTCTCCGCTGTCAGCGGCCGATGCCACACAAGGTTAAAGCAGCCGAGCTGGACCTGCTGGAATGTGGATGGGCTGGGAGTGCTCTGCCTGCTTCTGGAATCTGGGATTTGTGGGGCAGTGCTGAGAAGTTGGTGGTGAAGAGGGATGGCTTCCAAACCTGGGGTGAAGCTCCACAAGGCAGTTCCTGGGATCAAGAGGGAATTGCCACTGTGCGAGAGCTCTTTGCTGTGAACAAGGGAGCACCAGACAGCCTTTGAAATTCCTGGCTCCTGTTTCACTGCCCAGGTGTGCCCAGATGTGTTTGAGGGTTGTCTCAATATCTTGCTGGTGTTACAGGAGGACTGGGGCCAGATTTCCCCCTCCACCACCTGCCCCGAGGTGCTTGGTGATATTCAGATCTGAGCAGATTGTCCCAATCCACTGGCAAACCACTAAAACTCTGGGTTAGGGTGTTGTTTGCATGTGTGAACATGATAAACACTGGACTGCACTAGTGCTTGCCAAGAATTACCATCTGATCCTGACGTTTTCCAGGTCCCACGGAACTTTCCCAGCTCGGCAGGGCCATTGGAGGGAAGGCGAGAGCTCCGCAGCTCCTCCCGTGGCTGCAGGAGAGGAGCTGGCAGCAGGAAAATGTGAGGGATGTGCTGAGGCTGCTGGACACTGTCCTCATCACCAGTTATGCTCTTTAATATAATTTTTGGCGACTTTTAATCCCCCAGACTCGCTCTGGAACCTGGCTTGGACATTTTTTTGCTGAGGAGATGAAAAACAGTGCATTAGAAAATTATGAATGAGCTGCAAAGGGTTAAAGGGAACATTTGTATAAAAACAATGAATCCCATTTTTGCTTGATTGGCACTTTAATTAGGCCCATGTCCTTTTGCTGCCACTGCAATCAGATTGGAGGAGAATGGGAAGCTTCCACACCGTTATATTTATCTCAAGATTACAAGATTTCCATTTTTTTTCAATGCAAAGGGAAAAAGAAAAAAAAAGAAAAAAAAAAGAAAAAAACAAGAAAAAGGAAAAAAAAACCTGCTACTTTATAAACGTGGCAAGGGAACGATATTATTTAGGGCTTGGTGAAAGTGTGGCTTCTTGATTGCAGCGCAAGAATTAATCTTATTATGTTAACAAGGGATTGTTATGCTAAGGAGAAGAGGGAAGAAAAGTTCTGTCTCCCAAGTCTGCCAGGAACAGGCCGAGACTGCGCAGGCTCCGGAGCCAGCCTTGAATTTAAGAGCTCCAGTGAGAAGAAGAAAGCCAAACGTCCTTGTGGTTTTTACAAGGCAATTTCCCTCGTTTTCCTCTGTCTGATTTTCGGGGAGGTTGTAACTCCAGCTCGCAGCTCCCGGTGCCCGGGAGTCTCCTGGGAGCGGCTCGGGATCAGCTGGGCTGGTAAATAAATAATGGTTCAGGTGACACCGGCCCTGCCCTCGCCCAGCCACTGCCTGAAATCCCAGCCCAGACCGGCTGAGAGTCGGAAATGAGACCCAGCAGGGCTTTACACCCACATAAAAACAACCCCGAGCCCGTCAAAGAGGGAAATGGGACACTGGAGATTTCCAGGTCCTCACCTCCACGGGAAATGTGTCTTTGTAGGAAAGAAGGGTCACTGTATCCACTGAAAAAAGAGGGAAAAAAGGGTTCTGCACTACTTTTGGTGCTTTCAGGTGTAAAAAGAGAAACTTTTGGGTAACCCTGATGCTCCTTCCCCATCCTAAATCCCAACATCTGCAGTGTGGGGAATAAACATTCCTCAGCGTGTGTCCACATCCTTCCTGCCACCTTTCGGAGCTGGTGGTGTTACAGGGCGATGAGCAGGAGCTCCGAGCAAATCCAGCCCCACTTTTCCCTCTCTTTTTTCCCAGGAAGCTTTCAGAGCCCGTGATGAGTGCGAGCATCTCTGAAAGCAAAAGTTGGCTACAAAATTCCAGCCTGTCCCTGGGCTTTGCTCAAATCGAGGCATTTGTTGTGCACTGGAATAGTTTATTCTTTGAGCAGAGATAGAAATGATGCTGTTTGATTGAGGTGGCTAATTACACAGCTTGGAAAGTAAATTACAGCTATCAAATACCCCAGTGAATATTCCCTTACAAATAGGCAGAGAAGAAAATGAATTTTTTTGGGTTTGCTGGCAATTTGGAAATAAAAACATTGTCTCTGGTGGCGAATGTAAAACCAATCCCTTTCAAATTCTTCTGCAACTGCTAAATTCAAGTGATGCTTTGCTGCAGACCCACCAGACAGTTCACACTGATAGCTCTAAGCTACTTTTATTTTTTCCATTTTGAGGGTTTGTGTTTCTTTGTGACTTTTGGAAACACTTGCCCTCTCTTTACCATCTAATCTTTTCAGTGAAAAATATTAATAGCAAGTTTTAAACCAGATAAAACTGCCCAAGTGGAGTAAAAATCTTTACCATACAGAGTAAATTGCTTGGCAGAAAAAGTTTAATAGGAAAAAACGCACCCTGAGCCATCCATCTTCTCAATTAGTAAATACACGGAAGTCTGAATTTCATTCCCACAGGCTGGAGAGATTTATAAGCAAGGATTAAAGTGAAGGGGAAAGTGGGGAAGAGGAGCAAACTCCTGGATCGAGGCTGGGGGCTGAGCTGATCCATCTCATCCCTGGCCCTCCCTGCCTGGGTGAAATGGCTCTTTGGATGCTGTTTGCTTACCCAACCCCTCCCAGAAGATGCTGTTGCTTGTTTCTCTGGGACCACACTCCAAACCAACCCTTTATTTCACCTGCAGCCACACAAGCTTGGATCTCCTCTTAAATATCAACCTTCTGAGGCCAGGCTGCCAAGCTCTGCTTCCCCAAAACCTCCCCTCTGCCTGGAAGCCCAAACTTCCCATGCCTTGCTTTTCCCAAGAACACAACAGGTGCCTGGATGGGGGAGTTAGGGAATGTTTTCCAGGCCTTTTTGCTGCAGAACTCCTGCAGCAATGATTCCAATCTCCCTGTTCGCCTCCCTGCCGAGCCTTCAGCCTCTCTTCCTGGGTAATGAAAGCCAAGCATCGCTCCGGGTGTCTCTGCGTGCCTGTAAATTCCTGGGGCCTATTAGGACCAAAAAAAGAGTCAATTTTCTTGTCTCATCCTCTTTCCTGGCCTTTAGGAACATTCCCAAAGCCCACAGCAATCCCCCCTTCCCAGCCACTTCGTTACCAACATCCTCGTGCATCCCAAGGCTCGCTGGTGGCGCGGGCAAAGCACCTCAGGGACACTTTGGCACCTCCTGTTTGCCCCGTGCCACCCCTTTGTCCCCGGAGAGGAGGTGTTTTCTTGTGTGCAAGCAGCACATGAGGTGCTCGGGGGATTTGTTATCCCATTCCCGGGGGTACAACGAGGGGTAGGTGTGGATGTGTGGGATTTGCAGCCCCAAGGAGCCTGGGGGCCTTTGGGGTCTGTATGGGAGGAGAAGAAACAAGACAACAAAACACTGAGATGTGTGCCAAGGGAATGCCATCTGAGCCCTGATCCTGGAGTGGCAGCAGCTGAAACTCCCTTGGAATCTGGAAGAGGGTAAACACCTTGTGGAAGGTGCTGCTGCTCGGTTTGCTGGGCCCAAATGCAAAATGAAGCTTCTGTTTCATCATCAGCCACAATAACTCGTGTTTCCTCTTCAATATCCAGTTGCTGGGGCTAAAAGTTTGGTCCTGAGCATCCCTCTGCACATCCCTGGATATCAGAGCATCCCAGACCACCGACTCCTCTGCCACATCCCACTCTGCTGCAGCCACCCGGGGATTGAATGGAAGGGGAAAACCCCGAGCGTATTCTGAGCACCAAGAGCCACTGGCTGCACTTCCAGAGTGTGTTCCTGGAAACAGATGGGCCTGGCATGTCCTGGAGGGGGAATTTTCCCCTGCTGCATGACAGGTTTTGTCCTAGCATGGGTCAGAGAAAGCTCAACGTCGATGGGTTTCATCTAATTTCAATTAGAGTCGTTAAAGCGTTGGCTCACATGAGCGGAACCTGTCCAAGAGGCCTGGACTGACAGGCCATTAGGGAGCAGTTATTTATAGCAGGCCATGTTAATTTTACAGGATCACAGACCAGTGATTCAGTGCCTGGCCGTGCTGAAAGGAATCACTCACAGCAGTAAGTGGGAGCTGACGTGAAAGCACCTCAGTGCAGCCAGGAGCTCCCGGGCCAGAGCAGGCAGCAGCACAGGAAGGGTCACACTGAGGTGCAGGGGTGGGACATGGGTTGGGCACCCACGTGGGGGATGCTGAATGATCAAATCATCCCTTGCAGACCTAGTTTGGTGTGAACTGATGGGTTGAGGCAGGGAGGAGGCCAAGGAAATCCAGAGGGATGGGTGATTTGAGGTACAGGGAGCTGACATGGTGCTGGGAGATGCTAAAGGGAAAGGGGCTCCTTTCCTGCAGTATCTCCAGGTTTTTCCAGCCCTGATTTGGGAGCTCTGAAGAGCCCACACTATGGAACAGCTGCCTTTTCCTCCTCTCTGCTCCATGGCATTTTCTTGAACCACCAGGATGCCCAGTTCTGCAAAAGGGCTTTGCTCAGCCTTTATCTGCCCCAGCAAAGGGCCTGCAGACACTGAATGAAACATGCTGGAGATGAGGGAGGAGGAGGAACAGACAAAAAAATATATAAAACCTCCTGCATTGTATTGAATTCCCTTGAATTTTAAAGTGCTTCACGCTTGAAGCTTTCTGGATGGAAGAATAGAAGTGAGGAGAGGGAGAAAAGACAGGACAAAAGGAGCACTTCCCAGACATGGCAAAGGATGGGCATGAATTGCTCTGGCTCTGGGTAGGGCCTGATCCAGATGGTGCTGGGGGACTTTTCCTACAGGCTTAGAGCAGAGTCCTGCTGAGGACACCCAGTCCAAGGCTGGCTCTGGGCCTCTGAGGTCCTCTCTCCTTCTATCAGCCCATGGTAGTCTCATGGTCATCCCAAAAGGAGAGGCCAGCACAGTTCCTGGGGGGCTGCAGGACAGGGCAGTGGCAGGATGGGGGCTGGCATGGGAATGCTGAGGACACAGCAATGGGCAGATGGACCAGCTTCCATTGCTCAGCTCCCCACGTCCCAGTGTGCAACAGCCCCAGGAACATCGAGGAGGGACCATGTCCCAGTGTGGCTCCCCCAGGCCAGACCCACTCTGCCCTGGGGCTTTCTCTGTGCCCACAAGTGCTGGAGACATCAGAGGCAAATTGTGGGGATTTTGGCCCCAAATCCTCAGCATCACACCCTCCAAAGCCCACCAGGAAAGGGGGTTTTCTCCAGGAGATCTGGGCTGGCAGGGTTTTCCCTCCCAGGACAGAGAGGCTCGTCCTGCTCCTGCAGCAGGGCTGTGCTGAGGCACACACTGGCAAACAGCACAGTGAGCCAGACGAGCCAGTGCTGAGGGGAAGGACACTTCCTGTAATAAATATAATAAAGGGACCATCACTGCCCTGGAGTGCCCAGGCCCCTGTCCCCAAGTCACCCACCACATCTCCACTTGCAGACAGAGCTCACAGCCACATTTTCCTGCTAACCTCACCCTGTGGGTGATGTCAACCTCTGACAGAATTGGGAACAACCCAATTAAACCCAACCTCCTGCCCCCCTTCTCCTGCCCAGCAGGGCACCTCCCCCCTCCTTGCTTGTCTGCCCAGCTCCCTCATCACAATCCCCCTGGGCATAGGGCCCCCCTTTTTTATGCATGTCCTGCAGCCCTGACCTCAGCTGAGCCATGCTGGCCATGAAATAATCTGATAATCACAGCACTGATAGCAATAATCATCATAATAACCCTGGTCCTGGCCAGGGCACCTGTCACCTGGGCACAGAGTGGCAGTGACAACCAGCTATTACACACCTACCATAATTAGAGTGGTGCCAGGGCTGTGTGTGAGAAGGGGAGTGGGGGAGGCAGGAAAACAAGCCCAGCTCTCCCACAGGGAAGTCTGACAAGAGCAGCAAGGCAAAGGTTTAACTACCAGCCCAAAGAGCCATCCATGATAGAGGGGCAGAATGGTTTGGGCTGGAGGTGGACCCTGAAGATCATCTCATTCCACCCCTGCCGTGGCAGGGACACTTTCCCCTGTCCCAGGCTGCTCCAAGCCCCAATGTCTAACCTGGCCTTGGACACTTTCAGGGATCCAGGGGCAGCCACAGCTGCTCTGGGCACCCTGTGCCAAGGCCTGCCACCCTCACGGGGAGGAATTCCTTCCCAATATCTTTTTCATCTAAATTCCTTGGAGATCCTGGCCCGTGGTGTTGCACAGAGCACTTCCCCTGGGATAACACCAGCAGAATCCCACATTCCCTGGAAACCCCAGCTCCCCCACCCAGCCCGGCCCAGCCCCTGCCCTCCCTGTAGCTCCTGTCCCTGCTGTGGCACATTAAGCCACCGGAATAAGTCCATTGCACAGGCCACTTCACCTCTTCCCCTCTACCTGCGAGGAATCCCAGCTCCTGCTATTCCTTTGATGCCTTCCCTTCAGCTGCCACGGAGCAGAAATGCTCGTATCAGCAAACAGATGGCGGCTGAGGCATGTAGCATAAAATATATTTATCAAGGCAAACAGCTGTAGCCCATTTCATTCTGAAGATTTCTATTAAAAGTTCTCTGGAGCTACAAGCTGCTCCGGCTCTGCAGCCGGAATAAAGCCGAGGGGACAAATGGCTTTTTGCAGAGCCTTTCTTTCTCCTTCCTTGGCTCTTTTTTCACTGCCTGAAGAAAGCCCAGCCCAGCTCTGTGGTTGTGGCACATTTGGGGGTATTTTTTAGATCACTGTTGTGCCCAGCCATGTGCTAAGGGTGGGGAAAATTACCCAGAAAGGTGACAGGAGCTCCAAGACTTGGGACAGCACTGGGATATCAGACCTGCAGGGTGGATCACCTTCGCTTCCAGGGGTATCTGTGCCCAAGGCCAAAGCACCCTGAGCCCCAGTCCAGGATGGATAGCTTCCCATGGCCCCTTGGCAAGGTCTAGTTTACTGTTTCCCTTCCTTTTACCCTGAAAAGGCTTTGCCACCACATTTACAATGAGTGAGAAGGGCCAAGTTTGGAGGAAATGCAAAGTTGTGCTCAGGAGTAAATTAATTTTCTTGGCAGACGTTCCTTGTGCGGCGTCAGAAAATTCCTGGCTTTTGCCACGAATTTCACTGAAACGTTGACAAATATCATGAAATCCTCCATGCAAATGGGGATTTCCATATTTTTTATGAAATACACTCTTTCAGTGCTGCTGTAGTGACTCATGGAGAGCTCGCTCCAGTGCAGCCCCAGTTGGGGAAAAGCATCCCCAGAGGGGGACATGCCACGCTCTGAGGTCACCTGCCACCAAGGCCAGGACTTTGGGAATGCCCAAAGGTAGAAAATGTGACTTGGAAAGGAGATGGGCTGAACATGGAATGATCTAGAAAGGTAAAACCATGGAGCTGCCTCTGCTTCTCTCGTATGGATGTGCCACCTCCTTACATCACCCACTGCTGTCCCAAATCCCCCTTTTCCCTGCATTTCTTTGCAAAGGAACAGCTTTTCCAAAATGATCCTCCCAGGCCCCAATCATAAACAACATCTTCTCCTCTTTTTTTTTTTTTTTAAAGCCCTTTATTCTTGCTTTTCTGTTTTTTTTTTTTTTTTTTTTTTTTTTTTTTTTTTTTTTTTTGTGTGTGTGTGTGTGTGTGTAAAATATTCCTGGCAGCCCCTCCTTTGTAACCGCCCGCCGCTTCCTCAGCCAACAGCAATGCATTTCATCCCAAATTCAGCTTTCTATTTTCAGGAAAGCAAGCAGTGGGATGAGGAGTTTGCCCTAAAAATGTGCTCAGAGGAGTCAGGCTGCCATATGTGCCTGGAGATGTTCCTTGCCAGTGCCCCAAGCGGGAAATCCTGGCAGGGGCTGAGGCGTTACCTGGGAGCAGGGATCTGGCCGGCTCTTGGAAAAGACAAGGTGGGAAAGGCTCAGTTGGATGGTGAGGGGGTCACTACTTGTGAACAAGACCCAAGAGGGAGTTTATTCCAGCTCAGCTGCTGGATGTCATTCCCTCCATCTCCATGCCTCAGTTTCCCCAGTGCTGTGCATTGCTCTGCAAATTCCATGTAAGGAAATGTGTGGGGGAGAATGGCACATGTGGTGTTAGGAACATGGATAAGACACAAGGAGTTCTCTTTTTCACTCTGAGGGTAGAAAATGTGCCTCAATCCCAACACTGGCTCTACACCTCCTCTCCCTGCTTGCTTGTGATGCCCCTTGGACCAGGTCCAAGTGGGATGGATGCAAGGAAAACCTGCCAGGGGTACTTGTCCACTTCCAGAGGAGCCTAAATGATTCCTTGATTATCTCATTACTGCTCCAGTACACAGCTCAGCTCCTTGAGGGGTGCAGGACTCTGCTCCTGGTGACACTCGAGCTGTGCTAAGGAGATCCTGGGGCTCCTGGAGGAACTGATTCCCCCTTTTGGACTGTATTTATCAGTCGGGGTTCATTACCAACCCAGAATTATTGCAACCCAATAATTATGGAACCCCAGAATGGTTTGGGATGGAAGGGACCTTGAAGCTCCTCCCGTACCTCAACCTGCCATGGGCAGGGACACCTTCCACTATCCCAGGCTGCTCCGAGCCCCATCCAGCCTGGCCTTGGACACTTCCAGGAATCCAGGGGCAGCCACAGCTGCTCTGGGCCCCCTGTGCCAGGGCTTTGCATCCTCACAGGGAGGAATTTCTTCCCAATATCCTGTCTAGCCCTGCCCTCTGTCCCTTACGTCTTCACTCTGTGCTCTGTGACCACTTTGCAGGGTGCTTGGAAGCAACTGTGTAAAGAATGATGCCAAAAGATTTTGGGGGTGGGTGAATGGATTCAGAGGGTGCTGAGGGGGGTGGGATGTGCTGAATATTGGCCTTCCTACTTCACTCATCCCAGAGATTTCATGGCTTTCAAAGCCCTAGGGAGGACGGTCCAAACAGCCACACTGTCTCCTGGATTTGGAGACTGGGACGTGGCCACAACAGGGGAAAAGGGAGCTGCATCTCACCTCCAAAGGAGCGACATGAAGGGAGAGGCAGAGGAGAGAGATCAAAACAAGTGAGGCAGCAGCAGGAGGCAAGAGAAGAAAGGCAGCAGGAGAACAAGACCGGTCCCAAAATATCCCTCGTGTTTCCTGCGCCGCAGACCAAAGCTCACACTGTGAAAGCTTTTTGCGAGGGGAAGAGGCTCTAAGCTCTGCTCTAAGCTCTGCTCTAAGCTCTGCTCAAAGCTCTGCCTCGGGGTCCCTGGGGAGCCGTCCCTGCGCCAGCCGCCAGCGGCTCCCGCTGCGCCCCAGAGCGGTCCCTGCGGGGCTGCCTTTGATCCCAAACGCTTCAAATTCTTCCTGAGATGGAGCCTGAAGAGGCAAAGCTCCAACTTGTTTCAATTCCATCGTTGTTCTTGGTTTTTTGTTTGTGGTTTTTTTTTTTTTTTCCTTCCTGACTGGTTTGGGTTAAATAGCAAATCCCTTTTTAGGTGGAAGAACTGATTTTCTGGGTTAGGACCCACCTGCTTCATGTACTCCCAATGCATTGTGAGCACAGGAGTGGGAAGGGGAGTGATATATCTCAAATTTTTTGAATGACATTCAAATATTGCCCATGGAGATAAACAATATGAATTTATTTGGTGTGGCAACAAGTCAAGCTCCTAGTTTGAAGGGATCATGGCAGTCTGGGAGCATCTCTTGTGCTCACCAGCATCGACTCATCTGGATGTGGGATGGAGCTGGGAGGTTGGGCAGGTCTCACTGCTCATTCCTGCTGCTGTGCTGCTATTTAGGACAAAAAGGTGTAGGGGAAAGCATAACCCAGCTCTGCACAGTGATTTCCCACCCTCTTCTCCACCCTTCTTTGGGCTCTTGCTGGTTTCCGCCCCCTCCAGCCACATCAGCAAAGACAACCTGCAGCCAACAACCTGCCCCGTCCTCCTGAGGATTAAAATGGCACTTGGGTAATAATCAGGGCACTTTGTAAGGAATTTAAACTGGAAGTCATTGAGCAGAAATAGCAACCCACCTGCCACCCCTGCCCTGTGCCACTGTACCCCCAAAGTGCCCTGAAAGGGGCTCTGAGCATCCCGAGGTTACAACCAAACACCATCAGAGCTGAGGGGTGTTAATATAACAGGGACAGAAATTGGGAATGAGATTAAAGAAAACACTCTTGGGTTTGGAAGGGAAGAAAAATCAAAAATCAAAATAAAAGTGCAAGTTTGCTGCATTTGTTGGTTAATAAGAGCGATGATTTTATTGTGCTGCTGGACCGACAGCAGCCTTGGCAGGGTCTTTCATTTGGCCTTGACAATTAAATTCCCTTTTATTACTGCAAGAAAAACCCCATTTGGCACCTGGCAACTCCTTAGCATCTCACAGCTCTCTCCAAAGGTGGATGGGTCAGTCCTTTCCTGGGGCAGAGGAGAGCAATCATTTTATATGGACTGGCAGGGTCTGAAGGTCCTGGCAGTGCTGCTGAAACCCGACAGGAACGAGCCTGGCTCTCCCGGCCCCTGTCCAGGGGGAGCTCTGGGCTCCGTAAAGCTCATCCTTCTGAAAGGCACCTGGGTTTTATCCACACAAATCAAGAGGTGGAGCATTTCCCATTTTGCTCGATAATTTATTCCCTGGGTTAATCATCCTCCCTGCTAAAAATTCAGCCTAATTTTGATCTGAATGTGTCTGGCACCAACGTCCTGCAGCGAGTGCTTGCTTTTTTTCCCTGCCCAGCCTCTTCTCCCTCTGAAGCTCTTGGATGTCATTACAGCTCCCTTTTTTCTGGCCCTCGAGTGATTTTCCTCCAGCATCTGCAGTTTTGGCAGGCTCTTCTCTGCCCTCCTGTATTTCCACCGTGGGACCTGTCAGAGCCTCATCACACCTTAGGATAGATCTCAAAGCACCTAAATAATATCCGCACCCCCCAGGGCCCTTCTGCAGGATTAATTTTCCACTTCAAGATAGAAAAATGCTTTCCAGTTCCCCGTGTAAAATAAACAAGAGGCGTTGCTCCTTCCTCAGGCAGCTGCTTGGGGCTGATTTCCCTGGAACATTTTGGGATGCTGACAGCCCCATCGTCGCCACCTCCCTCTCTCCGCCCCCCCTCCCTCCCTCCTCCCCTCGCCCGTCTTTGCTTCCCGTGACACAGTGACGGCCCCGGCGCAGGAGATTAGCCCGGTGTCCGTGCCTCGGAGAAGCGCCGCTTCCCTTTTATCTCTGGGAAGCAGGCACGCTGGACGTGCGCCCTGCAGGGATTTATCGAGGTGCCCTGGATCTGCCTCTTCCTCCTGCAGCAGCTCCTTTGTACCTGCGGGGCATCAGCCCCAACAGGACCAGTGGAAGGAGGGGTGCAAAGGGCATTTTTGTTTTGCCAAGGGCAAGCCCATGGAAATTTTGTGCTGAAATATCTCGGAGATGGCACCTTTGGAGTCATCTTCTTTGCCCTCTCCCGGTCTCTGCTTTGGATTTCCTGGGTGATGCTTTGGTTTTGTACAGACACAGAAACTCTCTGGCCTGCCCAGGTCGCACTGTGGTGATTTTGGTGGCTGTTCATGGCCACAATGCAGCTCCAAGCAAAGGCACCGGGAGTGGTGCAGGAGGAAAGGGATGTTGGGAAAAGGGTGGGAATGTGAAAATGCCAAGGGTCACTGTGAGAAGTTGGGCTGGGGTGTGGAACACAAGGCTGCTGGGCTTGGTGATAAGGAGATGGTTCAGGCCCCCAGGTGCTCTCAAGGGTGTTTGAAGACTTCCTTTGCCTCCCTGGCTTCCAGGGATGTGTGATGCAGGTACCGTAGGGTATGGAGGATATTCCACTCCTACCCAGAAACTTCCACAGCCCATGGATTGACCTGCAGATCATCTTCATCAGCCAATTCCTTATTCTCCTCCATGGGACCCTTTCTGATGACACCCTTGGCTTTATCCTGATTTTTGGTGTTCCCAGCACCTTCAGGGATGCTGCCCATCTTTGCTGTCACATTGGGACGGAACAGAGAAGGAGAGACTGTGTGGAAAAACACGTGAGAAAAGCCATAAGGGAGACAGAGGAGTCCTTCAACCTTATTCGAATAAAGGGAGAGTCCACTGGGGTACTCACCTGCAGGGTTTTCTCCCTCGAGATTTCCGAGGGCGCAGCTTCTCTTTTATCCCAGCTCCCGGCTGCATGTTGCCATCTTCCTTTCCCCGTTGGCCAAGGTACTACAAAGGTGCAGCCTTCCTGAACCACCTACCCCATATCCCCCTAAAACCTGTCGTTTTACCCTAAAGTTCAGCAGTTCAGGCTTGTGCAGACCCCACTTCCCTCTTTCAGGAACCAAACTGGGCTTTGCAACAAACCTGCTGCTTGACGTTGGTGGAAACATTCAGACCCATTTCTAAGCCGTTAACACCCAAATCCTCACCCATGGAATTGTTTGTAAGGACACGAGCACACATCTTCCCTATCAGGACCCTCCTTCCCTTTTTATGGGAGATTTTCTGGGCTCCTGCCTGTTTTTGCGGTGGGTGCAGATTGTACAGCAGTGGCTGTGGGAATATTTGGGAATGTGTCCAGGGGAGCCGGGTTTTCCAAGACAGGAAAGCTGAGAAAGGCAGAGATTAAAAGAGTGCAAAGCCTGTGTTTCTGGATGCTTGGCTGCATCCCGAGCCCTGTTTTCCAACGAGAACAGGCTGCTCTGAGCACTCAGTAAATCAGGGCCCTGTAAATGCTCTCAGAAAAGCACTTAAAAATCACTCGGTGTTTTAAAGATCGTGTCCAGTGCTCGTGTCTGAACCGCCTCGAAACGGCTGCCGTGCCCAACATCCCCCGCAGCCACCTGATGTGGGAGCCTGATCCCGATGCTCTTCCCAAAGGAGAACCGAACAATTAGCAGTAGTTTGTGAACGGGAAACCGAGGCACGCTGTGGATGAGCCCTGAATTCCCATCAGTTGGCCTCGTTTCCCTGCGGGCTGGGCTGTGGTTGGAGATACAGCTCCAGGGGAGCGCTAGCTCCAGAAACTGGCAGGTGGTGGTTGAGCCATGACTCGGCTTGGCCAGGCTGGAATGTGCCAGTCCTGTGGCTAATGCTGAGGAGGGACACGTATTTTCTGGCTGGATGAGTATTTTCTGGCTGGATAAGTATTTTCTGGCGGATTTGGGTGTCTTTGGGAAAAAAACAAAGCAAAACATTTTGCTTCAGTTTCCCTTGAGCATCCCTCCCGTCCCGGGAAGATGGAGCAGTGTGGGCTCCCAGACGAGCAGTCCTGCTTGTGCACATCAATCCCATTTTTATTTCATTCTCTGCCCCTTCCTTCCTCATCTCCACTCTCAGAAGACGCTCCCACCTCCTTGGCAGGGAGCGAGGATCTGCGGGTTTGCAGGGTGCGACACAGGTACAGTATTTCACAGCTGGTTGCTTTGTAATGGATTCTTTTATTGGAAGTTGTTTACCGGGATCTGGCTCTGATTAGCAGATGCAAATCCTGCCCTGCATGCTGATGGATCCACTCTCGCCCCGGAGCCACCGGGACCTGAGGGAGGGTCCCGACAACACGAATCGAGCAGTTCAGCTCCCACTTGGACACCTCGGCCAGCGCTCTGCGCGACCCCCGGCTGCTGCAGCCCATCAATCCTGGGAAACTCCCGTTTGGAGAGAGCAGGATGCAGCCGCAGGCTGAGGAGCAGGATGAGGGGCTGGCAGGTTGAATTAGTGCTGGGAGAGCAGATGCACATTTAAACAAACCATCCGCTCTCGAGAAGAAAACAATGACTTAGTACTTCCTAATTACCATCCTAAAGTCAAGCAATTACTCCTTATTCACACGTGATTACCAAGAATAGCTTAAAATGAATAAACACTTGAAAAAAAAAAAAGCCTCTTACTAAATTTTCATTAGCCACCACAGTGAGTAAGATATTTACACTCGGCACAGCCCCCATAAACACAGACAAGACATTACTCAGTAAATGAGTGAATTAGTATTGTGCTAATTGCCAGAAATTGTTATCAGGTTACTACAATTACTACGAATTCCCGACAGGATCAACCTTTTTTTTTTATTTTATGAAAAATAAAAGAGAAATCTTAGCAATGTGGTTGGTGCAGATATAAATAATTAGGGGGCAAGAGGGAGAGGAGAGGGAGAGGAGAGTTAAAGCCCACACGGCAGCTCATACTTTATTTCTGAGACCGTGGGTCTGGGGTTTGTCTGGGACAGGGCTGTGGGTGTTTTGGGTGGGAATTGGCAGGGGTGGAAGTGATGGAAGTGGAAAAAATGTACGAAAGCACAAGAACATGATTTCAGCCTTGTGCATCTCACTCTTCATCACCCACAACCGCCCAAACACCCGCAGGGACACCAGACCGTGTGCCCGTGGGTGTCACTCCAGCAATCCCATGCCACCAGCCTGCCCACTCCAAATTCCCAGCCTCACCATTTCCTCACTGCCTTCGTTGCCTGGGGCTCCAGGACCCAAACTGAATTGTCCCTGTGTTCTCTGCCCATCATCATCGCCTTCTTGTGAGGTGGGTTCTACAAAGAGGGAGGCAGCAGAGATAAAAAAAAAAATATATTGGGATTCAGGGAAAAATTACAGAAGTCACACGGTGGAGATTCTTTTGGTCAGCCAGAGGTGCCAAAGGAGGATTTAGGCAGGATTTTGGACTCAGGCAGAGCTTGTAGACATTTCCAAGGGGGCTGGTTTAGTTCACTCCTGCACCGCCGGGGTTTGAGGAGGTGGAGCCAGCCTGGGCATGCTGTTGTGCAGACAACCTGGTCTGTGCACCTAAAACCTGTCTGCTCTCCTCACTAGATCAGTTGGTCTAATAAAAGATTTTATCTGCCCCTATAAAGCGTCTCCTCTGGCAGCCTCAGCCCCGGCACAGCTGCGGCTTTCCCAGAGCAGACACATCGGGTATTGCACTTTGGGCAACACTTCTGCAAAATTGGGTGCTATAAATCCTCCTCGTTTCCCCTCGTGTGAAGCAAGGGATAATGAGCAGGACGTGTGAAGTCTTGATCAGCTGCTGCTGGTGCAGCACACCAGTGTTTTCAGATGAGAAGCAATGAGGGGAAAAAAAAGTGGTTATTAGAGCAGAAGCGCATTAGAAATAAAATCTGACTTTCCATTCTTCCCCTGGAGCTCGACATAGCTGTGAGCCATGGCATTTCCATCAGGGCTCTGCTTGTTATTCCATGGTTGGATTTTGAATACCCCACCCAGGAGCTGCTCAGATCCCGAGGTGTTAATCTGGGCGTGGGTGGAGATGGGAATCATTCACCCGGTGACATTAATTGAGGTCTTGGGGCTGTCTCATCCCATGTAGGTCTGAGTGGGGTCTGTGGGCAGGTGTCAGGAGCTGGTGGCTTCGGACAACTCTCCCCATCACTCAGGAAAAGATTTTGCATAGAATTGGAGCCATCCTGCAGCTCTTAACTGGTTTATGTTAATAAATATAATAGATAAAACAATGTTACAAAGGTTGGGGGGAGCAAACAGGCTCCTATTTTGAACCTCTCGGGCTCATGCACAGGTGGAGTGAGGGAGAGCTTTTGCAGATGTCAGCAGGTGTGTAGGTCCACAGTGCTGCAGCTCAGTCAGGACCCTCCTGCCCCCTCAGAGCATGGACACGGGGCTGGAGATGCCTTTGGAAATCGGGTCTAAGCAGCCAAAGTTTTCAGCCTGCTCTTGAAAATAATGAGGGAGATTTAAAAGCAAAAGAAAAGACCAGAAAAAGGCAGTGATTTTGGTTCTGTCCTCTGTGAACTCAGTGTCTCTGTGGTGCCAGCTTCACACGTTTGTGCTTGGGACTGCACGATGGAGAAAATGAGGGTCCTTAAGGAAAGGGATTCAAGCCGCTGCCTCCTTGTGCTCCCCCTCCCTGCCCTCAGCCTTCACCTCGCTGTACAAACAGGCTGGAGTCCTGCTCCCTCAGTCCTGGGAAGGTGCAGGTTTCGCTGGCAAATGGAAATAACCGCTGTAGCCTCGACCCTAACGCACCCAAAATGAGCTGGAGGGATGCTGAGCTCGGAAACAAGCGGGAGATGGAAAAGGAAAATGAAGGAGTTGCGGGTGAGGAAAGGGATTTGCAGAGCTCCCTGCGGTATCAAGGCTGAAATTCCTGCTGCTCCACGGCTAAATCCTCCACCCTGCCGGACTCTGCTGCCCCTGCCCTGTTGGGAGAGCAGCTGGAGGCTCTGCAGGGACGATGCTCCCTGGGCTGTGGCTCCTGTCCCCACGGACACCCCTCCATCCACCGTGCTGTCCCCTCCACCCGCCGGGGCTGCGGCAGCGCCGGGAGGAGAGCAGGCCGCTGGGGTGAGGGAGCAGGATCTCTCCCCGGTTCCTGAGCATGAGTCAGCAGCATCGCTGCCTTCAAAGCCGGCTGCTCTCGAGAAGGCATTTGCATTTCAGAGAGCTCCTGCTCCGCTCCCCCACTGACAGCGTTTAGCTTTTGTTTAAAGCCGGGCTCCTCCGCAGCGCTGCCGGAGCGGCCGAGTGCGGGAGACAAGAGGCAGGAGCCGCTGGGTTTGATCATCCCCTCCTTTGTCTCTGACAACCCGCCCTCGCCAAGAGGAGCCTCTCGCCAAACCCAAAAATCCTCTTCCAAAAAATAAAGATGAAGGCTAAGGGGGCTGAGGCCAGGATGTGCTCACACCAACACCTCAAATCCGTGTGGATTCCTCCCCTGGGGAGGGGCACCTCCCTCAGCTCGGGTCGGGAATTTTCACCCCGAATTGCTGGAGTATCCCCGGTCTGGGGCACCAGCACAGGAAGGACCTGGAGCTGCTGGAGCAAGCCCAGAGCAGCCCATGGATCTGCTCCAGGGCTGGAGCCCTCTGCTCTGGAGCCAGGCTGGGAGAGCTGGGGGTGCTCACCTGGAGAGGAGAAGCTCCAAGGAGAGCTCAGAGCCCCTGCCAGGGCCTGAAGGGGCTCCAGGAGAGCTGGAGAGGGACTGGGAACAAGGGATGGAGGGACAGGACACAGGGAATGGCTCCCACTGCCAGAGGGCAGGGCTGGATGGGAGATTGGGCAGGAATTGTTCCCTGGCAGGGTGGGCAGCCCTGGCACAGGGTGCCCAGAGCAGCTGTGGCTGCCCCTGGAAGTATCCAAGGCCAGGTTGGACTTTGGGGCTTGGAGCAGCCTGGGACAGTGGACTCTGTCCCTACTCATGGCAGGGGTGAATGGGATGAGCTTTAAGGTCCCTTCCAATCCAAACCCTTCTGGGATTCTGTGACTTACAAATACAAATGCAGATTCGCAAATGTAAATGCAGATTTGCAAATAGGCATTTTACCTTAAACTCTTGGGCAGCAAAACTTCCTAGATGGTGCCAGGCAGATGCAACAGGTCACACATTCCTTCCTTTTCCATTTCCACTCACTAATTCCTTCCATTGGAAGCAGAACCCCAGCAAATGTGGGGAGTCAGTTCAGCCACCCAACACCTGGATGAGAAGAAAACTCAAAAGAAGCAAGCTCAAAAGAGAAGTCCAGATTAGTTTGTATTTCCTTATTCATTCCTCTATTGGCTCTGATTTTTCTTCATTTTTTTAAAGGAAAAGAAGGAACGTGTGGAGTTATTTCAGTATTTTGAAGTGATTCTATTTACTGGGAGCTGAGAGGATTGATTTACACAACATGGGGAATGCAGAGAGGGTGAAGGAGATCCTGGAGCAGAGCAGCAGTGTTTGATTTCAGGGCTGCTTTGCTGTGAATTCTAATGCCAGGAGCAACTTCAACCCGTGGCCCAGCTGAAAATGAAGGGCTGGGAATTGTTTTGCTGAAATTTGGATTAGGAGAGAGGGAAAAAAGAGCACCTCGCTGTCCAAAAGACCTTTTGCAACACTGTCTTGGTGAAAAGTAATCAAGTTTTAGTTGCTTATGGATTTTCTCCAAGGTGGTGGGGGGATCTTTTCTGTTATACCTTTATTTTTTTATTCCATTTATTTTAGAAGAAATGGAGTAGAGGAAGAAAACCAAGAACCAAGTTTTTATTTACAAGGAATTATGAATCAAAGGAAAACCCAAACATTCAATTAATAAATTGTACATTTAATATGGTGGAAAGTTGCAAAGAAGCCCAAACTGCCACTTTTTGGGTTAGTTCACTTTCCAGAACATATAGAGGGAAGTTAAGGGGAACAACATACACCTGAGAAGCTTCTTTTGGGGTCTCTTGATCTCAAACCTCCTTTCCTGAGCTGTCAGGTTTCTTCCCCCAATATATAAACAAAATTCCCCACATCAGCATCTCTCCAAGGGGGAGCCTCACCCCAGTCCTTCACATTGACCTTGGTCTGTCCTGATTTGGAAATTCTTTCCAGCCTGAATTCTTGTCCTCCTGAAAGCCAGACCTGGTGTTTTGTGACCTTTAGGTGAGCAAAGGAAAAGGCCAAACCTGCTTCTGTCAGGAGTAAGGCAAAAAGACACCAGGAGCCAGTGGCTTTGCCACTCCTCTTACAGTGCCATTATTTCCTGCAGAGGCTGATTCAGATCCCCAGGACCTCAAAACTCCCCAGATTTTTGCCAAGTTCTACATCAATCATTACACAGCTGCAATATTCCAAACTAAAACCTCAGGCTTCATTCTCCATGCCTTTACTCACCTATTTTTCATTGTTCTGTGGAAAAAGCATGGCTTTGCTATTGGAGAGGGTGGATGAAAGGGATATGCAGGGTGTCCCCTGTGTGATCCAGCTGATCCAGAGGGCATCAGGACAGCATTGGAGCAGGAATCACAGGAGGTTTTGGGAGAACACACAGCAAGCTGGGAATGCTGGAGTAAATTAACAATTTGCAAACCCTCTGGAGGCTGGATTTTTTTGGTACAAAATTTCAGAGTTTCAGTGCTGGGTGATTCATGAGCAGCTCCACAGAACGGGAATCAGCTGGGCAACATTTGCTGGTTGGGAATGGAACCAGTGGGCTTGGAGCAGTAAATAAGGAAAAATAAACTGATGGCAGCTCTGGGCATTTTCTGCTGGCTGAGGTAAAGGAGTGAGAAGGGAATAAAACCACAAGTGTTGCAGTGGGGATGTCACACAGCCCTGCCAAGGAGGCCTGGAAGTTTTGGGGTGCAGAGCAGAGCATGGGGAGGCAGAGGGTTCCAGCCCAGAGCTGCAGAGCATCCCACTGCTCAAAAGGGAGCCACCTCTAGGCAGGGCCTCTACTTTGGGGGATCATCCAGAAGATCAGAGTAGGATCACAAAATCCTGGAGTGGTTTGGGTGGAAGGAATCCTAAAGCTCATCCCATTCCATCCCCTGCTGTGTCAGGGACGCCTTCCACTGTCCCAGGGTGCTCCATCCAGCCTGGCCTTGGACACTGCCAGGGATCCAGGGGCAGCCACAGCTGCTCTGGGCACCCTGTGCCAGGGCCTGCCCACCCTCCCAGGGAACAATTCCTGCCCAATCTCCCATCCAGCCCTGCCCTCTG